>JAMXBD010003372.1:0-123690 GCA_024138025.1 Combretum micranthum | reverse complement strand
ACATTCAGCCAGCCATTAGAAACGTGGGTAAAACTAAACTGACAAGACAAATGTTAATCAAAGACCAGAGATTTCCCCACTAGTAACAGAAAAAACATGGTGGAATAAAAGATAAAGAGATTAAATCCAAATTTCGGTTCAAATAACAAATTATAAACATCACAAAGCCCCACACTTGCTGGCAAGCAATCATTCCGCATAAAACCATAAACCCCTGGCAAATTTGTGGAAAAATTTTCCAAACATTTGCAAACTATTAAGAAAACCACTGTAAGAATAACTACAAAGTCCAAGTGGACAGAAAAACAAATTCAATTAGATCATTTGCTAAAATCGTCCCTTTACATTTACTTTTCCAACAAAACAAACCAAAATAAAATCCAACGCAAAACCGAACAAATCAAACATCAGATAGTGGAACCAAATCTAATTTCCACATTTCCAGGTTACAAAACCGATAGCAATTCAAAATATTCTACATATATTCAAAACAAAAAACGACAAGATTAACAACCAAATAACCGAATGCAACAACATTTTCAACAAACTAAACTCTCTCAGACTCACCACTTATATCTCAAAAAGCACCCATCAATGGGAGCGCTCTCGGGCACATCTTCGGTAGCTATTGACTTATCAGGACGGCGTAAAAGCACGTAAGGCGTGAGTTCACAGCCTACAATCGGTATATCAGAAGGTAAATGCACGCGTACAACGTTCAGCATAACTTCAATTCCAATAATTCTTATCCCTGTAATCACAATCCTCACAGTCCAGTGACTCGATTATCAAAACCCTAACTAATTCCGATTCAACAACTTTACAACAACTGCGGATTCGAATCCCAGGCGAATCCGCCATTTAACTAAACGAAACAATCAATCGCCAGCCTTGTTGAACCCTAGGGAGGGAAAAAAATACAAACAAAAACAAAACAAAACCCTAGAAAATCGGGAATTCACGCGATTGGATCTTTGATTGAGGGGATTGGATTGAAGTGGATCGATTAGGGATGTGAGAGAGTGGATTGTTGAAAAAACAGAAAGAATGGATTTGGGAAAGGAAGAGGAAAGAGAGGTAGGAGAGAGAAAGATATGTGATTAGGGTTTTACAGAGGAAGTGAGGTGCGTATAATTATAAAAATCTTATGTACGGTATTATTGAAAAAAAAAATGCTGTATTTTTGTGCATAATGTACCCTCTTTTTTTTTAATGCTCGAGGGTCTAGACTTTGATTACTATGCAAATGCGGGTTCATGGGAACGAAAAAAAAAAAGAAAAAAAAAACACAAAGCCTAAGCTTTGCTAGGATGTATTTAATTTTAATTAATTAATTTAATATATTAAAATTAATTAATTTAGTACATAAAAATTTTTAATTAATTTAATACTTACAAGTTTTTAAGATAAAAAATTAATCAATCTCAAAATTTAGGTATTATATTAATCAACTTTCAAAATTTAAGTTTCTAATTACATAATTTGCCCAAATCCATATATCATTATTATAAAAAAAAAAGTGCATTTCATGCATGTGAATGAAAACGTTTTTTTTCTTCACCTATTAATCATGTGAATGTTTAGACAATGACTGGCGCTAATTGTAAAAAGAATTAAATTTGGGTTAATTTCACTCTTAGTACCTGGATTTTTTCGATTTTTACAAAATTATACCTAAACAAAATTTTGTTACAAGAAAGTATCTAAATTCTTTAAACCTTTCACCCATGGTACCTCTGGACGAATTCGGTCCATTTTTCTATCTAATTGTTGATGTGATAAGTGGACCCAATTAAAATATTATTTTTCACTCATATTGGCATTTCTTTTTAATTATTTTTACTTTTCCCCCCTCTCTCTCTCTTTGCTCCTAAGGCTGTAAATGACTCAACACAGCTCACAAGTTACTCAAGTTCAACTCTACAAAAGCTCAAGTCCAACTCATTTATAATCGAGTCGAGCTCGAGTTTAAGTATTAAAATACTTGATTAAGTGAGCTTGTGAGCTTAATCGAGCTTAATTGAGTATTAAATCAAGTTGATTCAAGTTCAAGTTTATTGAATATTAAATACTTTTATAGTTAAATCAATATTTAAAAAAAAATCGAGCTTAATCAAATTAAATTTAAAGTTTATCGAGTATTAAATCGAGTCGAGTTCGAGCTTAAAATCAAGGCCAGATCGAGTTTGAGCTTCGAGCTTTTTATTTGGGTTAACTTCGAGCTTGATATTGTATCGACTCGACTCAACTCTTTTACAGCCTTATTTGTTCCTTCTCTTCTCTCTCCTCCTGCACCACTGCTTCTTCTCCATCTTCTTCTTCAAAAACACTATTCAAATTTAAAAAAAAAAAAAAAGTAAAATCCTAGAAATCATAATCAAACTTCAATGAAAAAAAAACTGATTAACACTTCACAAATCTAAAAATACGAATGTAATCTTATTCTTTAAGCAAATTTCTTGATATCCCAATAAAATCCAAGTTCATTTCGGTTTTTTCTCGTTTGGTTTTTCCTTAAAGTTACAATTTTTATGAAAATTCAATAACAATTCCCAGCCATTACTCAAAATTACTGATTTTGGTTAATAGGATTTGCTTCTTTTTTAATCTTTTGCTAACTTCTTGATACTGATAGTTTTTAGAGTTAAAAAAGTGGCAACTTCAGTATTAGGAATCTTATTAAAGCTCTTGAATGGAATGAACATGATGTTAAGCCCACGAGCAAAGATGGAAGAAAATTAAGTTTTCTTCTTCTTCTAACATTGTTCAAATTTGAAAAAAAAAATATTGGTACGTAGTAGGTTTCCATTTCAATAGAAGCGAGGATCATCTTGCATTTAGTATCAGGTATGGGCTCAATTTGGTGAAGATAATTGTTGCGGGTTTGGGATTAGTGAGTAATTGTGACATTTTGGGTTCGTAGCTGGGTATTAGGGAACATAGCGATGAAGATGAATGGTTTTTAGGCTTACGGTACAGGCGATGGATGCTAGGTGTCCGCATCTAGCATTTTAGATTCATGAATCTATGTGGAAATTAAGCCATGACAATTGTAACTAGAAAAAAATTTGAGATTCATAAAGTAACCAAATACAAAATATCAATTGCAATTTTAGCACCCAAAAGGTTCAAGCTTTAAACTTTAACACCCAAAAGCACATACCTTAATTTTCTAGTAATGATAAAAGGGTTCAAACTTTAACACCTAAAAGTAATATTAATTGCTTCTTGATAATCAACACCCATTTTTTAATTTTGCAGAAATTTTCTAGTAATGATAAAAAGATTCAAGCTTTAACATCCATTATTAATATTGAGGAGATGAAGAAGATGATGTTCTTAGGGAAGATGAAGAGGCAACAGATAGAGAGAGAGAGAGAGAGAGAGGAGAGTGAAAAAAAAATTTAAACCCATCCAACATATGTTCCTTCATCTTCTCCTTCAATAAACTCAACTCATGACATCATCACCTACTTCCATCACTAATTTAACAAACAAAAACTTTAATGCAAAATAGAATAAAAGCCTCAAAACTAAAAGAAAAAGGAAAAAAGGGAAGGCCAGTAAATACAGAACTTAACTATTCCAATAATGACAAAAACATTCAAACTTTAACACCCAAAAGTAATATAGATTGCTTCTTGATAATCAATACCCATTTTAAAATTTCTCAAAAATTTTCCAGTAATGATAAAAGGATTCAACCTTTAACACCCAAAAATAATATTGAGGAGAGGAAGAACATGATGTTCTTAGGGAAGATGGAGAGGGGAAAGAGAGAGAGTAGAGAGAGAAGGGAAAATGAAAAAAAATTAAAAGAAATGCCTAAGTGGATGAAAAAACAATATGTTAATAAATTCTGCTTGCCACATCAATAGTTGGACGGAATCCATCCATAGACACCATGGACAAAAAGATTTAAAAAGTTTAGGTATTTTTATAATACAATTCTATAAAAATCCAAAAAGTTCAGGTACCGTGAGTGAAATTAACCCAATTAAAGTTATTTGGGGTTGATTAAAGCTTTGTAAGGGCTCAAATGGCTAAATTTTCAAAATTTTTAATTTTGCCTCAAACTAACAATGGAAATTTTTAGAAAATTCGAAATTATATTAATAAAGTAAATTAGAATTTAAAAATATTTTTCATATCAAAATTTTATTGAAAAATCAAAACAATATAATACGTGACCTTATCTTCACAAAATTATGATTTTTCCTCTAATAAGGAACTTGTATGAGCTAAGATAAATAAATTAAAGTTATTTGAATAATTTAAATCATAATTAGCCCATAAGATTAACTGAAATACCTTATGCTAGTTAAAATTAGAGATTATTTCTTTTTTAGGACCATTATCAAAGTAATTGCTTAAATAAGGTCAAATTAGAAGTTATTACCAAAATCTAGAACTAATACTATGTTTATCAAACAAGATATACAAATTTTTATATATCATGTGTATATGCGCGATATAAGTGGTTATGCACAAATCACAAGCATATATCGTGATAATACCACATGATACTCATTAAAATCAAATCAAAGAGAACTCTCAAAGAAAATAAAGATGGGCGGGTCATAGTGTAATCAAATCAAAGCCATGTCAATTGAAAATGGTATTATGATAGCAGGGCCCACCAGTAAAATCAAATCATGATACTATGACTTATCGCAACTTACAAGTGCAATTTAGCAAGAATACAAAAACATCATGTCTATGTTATACACACGATGTATGTAAAAAAAAAAAATGCATTTCACTTTGTAAACACGATTTTGTAATTTTTTCTATTTAACCCATATTTTAGTGATTTTTCTTTTTTTTTTTTTATGATTGCAATAGACACATTGTTCACCCGCTAAAACTAGATAAAACTTTTACACATGTAAAAGATAGACGTACAGAATTGTGTCACGAGGCACAATGTGATAAAAGGTACCACCAGACCCTTCTAAAGCCTTAGCCATATGCCTTATCCCTCTCCTATATATTTTCCTTCACTTTTATTTCCTCTCTTCTCTAATGTTTTCAAAGTTCTACGGAAGTAAGCTAAAATCCTAAACCTTAGTCTCATTTTTAGTGTTAATTAAGCAAAATTTTGGCACTAATTAGCTTTTAATATATGAATTATGCTAGAAATTGTGGAGATCGAAGAAGTTTTAGATTAGGAGGAAACTCAACAATCTTAATCAAATCCGTGATAAAGGTAAGACCCTAAATTTAAAGGGTATTTTTAGAGTTTTACAAGCTTTTAAGTGTAAAATATAACATGAATATTTGGGCATAGGTTTGGAGTAGCTTAAAAATCACATTTTAAAGGATTTTAGAGGTTTATTTAGAAATTCCGCTCGAACAAGTGATAATAGTGCAAAACTAAGTAACGTAAACCACTAAACCTGCAAATAATGATGAAATTTGTTGTGAGCATTATTATATGATATAGGTGGTTTGTAGGACTTGAAACTTTGATATTAAGCTAATGGAAAGTTCATGGTTATTGATGAATTTACTTGTTAACTTGTTGCATGCATAAATTATTGAAGGAAACATGGATATGGGACAGTGTATGTAATTTATTAGTGTTTAAAAGTTGAAAGATTGATGAACCCTATGTGAAATAGGTGTATGTTATGGCATGACTTGAATGACGAGGAAATGGATGTTTAAAGTTCGGAAATTTTGATAAATGATAAAAAATTTAACAATTGAATGATGAATTAAGAATTAATTGGTCAATAGGATTGGTCTATGGATGATGGGACTTGTAGTGATAGTCAATTGACAAATTATGTTAAATCATAAAAAATTAAAAAACCTAATGTTTCAATTTGAACTTTAAAAAAAAAAAAAATACCCGGGCAGCCACTACCCTTCACCATGGCCTTAGTGAAAGGCCATGGAGGTGGTTATGCTGGGTCATCGCCGCCTTTACTATGGCTTTGGTAGAAGGCTATGGTGGTTGTTATCCTAAAAAACATAAGACCTAGGCCACCAGCACCTTAACCATGTTATGATGGTTATTGTTCTCAAAATGGCTCTCCCAAAGTCACCACATGTCTTTCACCATTGTCGTGATGAAGGGCTATGGTTGTTGCTATTCATTTCTACCTATTCTTATCTCAACACACCCTTTCTGATAAGGGCACATTGATGCCCACGTTATATTAGACGTATTTAAAATCCTTCAATTGCTTCATGAACTTCATCAAACTTCATTCGAGCATCCTTATTCAACTAAGAAACACTGGTAACACCAAAAAATGAAATTTTAACCTAATGAATATCCACTTCAAAAGTTATACATCAAGTAACACATCAAGCTCAAAATGTCGCATCTAAATAAAGTCTTTCACGTTTAGTGGTGTAATGATTAGAAAAGGATACTAAGAACTGTAATTGAGTAATGAACTACATGAATATAATTCTAGAAACCAAGAACCAAAACGCCAAAAAAAAAAATAGTCCATTAAAGATTGGTAAACATGAACCCCAGAACCCATCCTGACCTATATAATTAACTCTATGACATAACTAAATAAAACCATTGATATAAAAACCTAAGAAATACTGCTCATCCATAACCCAAACTTAATATACGTAATTGAGTTGGGTCCAAACTAGGATCCACAACCATGTGGACTCTAAACCAAATAATTCAAATAGTGAGAAACAATAATAATTGAAATACAAGTCTTTAAACTTATGAACAACAAATGACATTTGAACATTGAAAAAAGAGTAAAGGTTTCGAAATGGTTATTAGATATGCAGTAAATGCATATTGCTTGGTATAATATAATTAATAACCAGGCTAATACTTAAAGTTAGCCTAAATGTTTGTTGGTTGTTGCTTAGCCACTTACTCCAGGAAGTGGCACCTTAGAACTGGGCTACGAGCATGATTGCAATTTCGGAAGGATACGATAAATCAGGTACTCAAGCACCCATGGAATGCATGGTACGACTCGATGATTAGTCAATAGGAGAATTCCTTATATCAAGTGATCAGTTAAGTAGTACAGAGAAGTTGCAACGAGTTATATGAAGGTCTAGGCTCTTGCATAAATTGTTACAATGAATTGTGCTCATTGATAGCTGGATAAGAGGAGATGAATTGGATAAGGCTACTTTTTCTCTTTTTCTTTTTTTGATAAGTTATGAAGGCTTTTCAAACCCCCTGATGCTTGATTTGAGACCCTTTTTTTCTCACTTGTTTGGCAGGAGTCATGAGTACTCCTAGGCATGTCAGTATTTTGAGGATATTGGAAATTCTTGCCGATTGAACTCTTAATTAATATATTACACCTATGGCTATTGCATTAAAATATGCAAGTGTGACATGCAAGTATATGCTTGTTATACTGTGTATTGGGCTTCATAGTTCACTCTTTTAATATTTTAAGTATTGTTTATGGTTTAAACATGGACTTACACTATGACTCCATAGGATATGAAGGTGAGGATTTTGAGTATTATTTGAGTAGATGAAGTTACATGAGATATGAACATTTATGAATACCGAAGAGGATTTTATTAAAACCTTATTTTTATAATTGGATGACTATATTCAATTAACTATTAAATATTTTACTTGAGATAGACCTTTAGGTCCAAAACATTTTTCCAGTAGGGTTGTGCTATTTTGATGGGCTCTAGTAGGTAATGTTTATGAATGAGTATTTTTTATAAAATCTATAACTTGAATGGGTTAATTTTACATGTTTTAAAATAACCCAAATAAAAAAGGAAAATCAAACAACATTCTACTAAAATTGTTATAAAATCTAATAGGGATTTTGCAATTAAAAATTGAATGAAACCCACATAACTAATGGATGCCTTACATATATTACTTGAGGTGTCATATATGACAAAACTAATACGTTCTGCATACTCAGGATATGACCCTTGTACTCAAAGATTTAGCAAAAAATCAATTGAAAAATATGGATGTAATTTAATGGTATGATGAAATAATAGGTGTGCTAATTAATTTGAAGGTAAATGACCAAACTATAATCTATACAGTGTCAATTCTTGTGTGGGAAAGACTCTACTAGAAAGGGGGTAGGAGATGGAGATATTAAAGTGACAAGTCTTATTTACTCTATCATTTCCATGGGAATTTGTATTAATTTTGCTATGATTTTAAGTAAATTCCCATAAAACTTGTGCTTTTAATGAAAATTGTTGTTTGTAGCTCCTTGAGTCTAAGGACATAGAATTTAAGTGATCTGATCATATTTGGAGCATAAACAACAAACAAAGTCAAAGAAGAACAAAATCGAGCCCTGCAGGAATCACTATTGAGGCCAAACAAAGGAAGAAAAATAAGGAAAAATGGTCTATCGCGCCTCAACTTCGAGCCCTCAACAGGAACCTCGACTTTTGTTTAAGGAGATCGAGCATCATTCTGCAGAAAAGCTTTTGTCGAGCCTCAGAGCTGAGCCTTGTATTCGACCCTCGATAGTTTCCTTTTTAAGATAATTTTTTTTCCATTTTTACCTCGAGCCTTAGCCATACGAACCTCGACTGCCTCAATTCCAACCTCGATAGAGTAATGGACAAAAACGCAAGCGTTCTTAAGCATTGTAAGTGTCGAGCCTGATTTCTTCCTTCTGTGAGCTCTCGACGACAACTCCTATGTGATTTGTAACATTTAAGTACGCGATTTAGATACGTGCGTGAATAAAGAATTTGCTTTTCATCATACAGAATTCGCCACGTCGATAATAAAATCTTCATGATTTCCATACTTTAAGCCTAAAAATAAAGGTGCAAAGGCACGCGATAGAGTGTATAACATACATACGATAGAATATTACTAACCTAGTATAGAAAGAGAATTTCTAGAGCATATTTCTTCTTGCTTTGGAGATCTCGTAGTTTTCTGGGTAAAAATCATTTTAACGTATTGTTTGTAATTTCTACAAGACTTTATCTCAAATTGTAACATCCTTTGATTGATCTCATTGCGTTTCTTCAGATTATGTTCTTATGTTTTCAATCAATGGAGAAATAATCTCCTACAGCTTAAGGTTTGCAAATCCAAATCCCAATTCATGTGAAATCAAATGCACTTTCAAGTCAATTGACTGAGTATTTGTGACTGGTAGCTTGAATCTGTTTGTATGGGTCTGATTGTGTGGTGCACCTATTAGACCCATGTTTGATTTCAACTGAATAAGTCAAGAGGTCATTCTTTTGGATAGATCTTCGACCGCTAGTAGAGTTATTCATAATCGCCTTAAGAGAGGGGTTGTGAGGCTTTCTATCTTTTATTTTTAAAATGCATTAAGTTGATTTTTTAAACTAAAGGATTCTTAAGCTTTATGCATGTCTAGTCCATTGATAGCATGAGAAGAGATTCTGATGGTCTGGTTAGACCTAGAATTGCTGACTTTAAGAGAAGCTTTAGTTTAACTCATGAATCTGACAGTACAAATACATCAGTAACAACTCTCTCGGAGTTTTGATTTGGATTCACATGATAAGGAATTGGTAAAGTAAACTTTGGGCTATCGTCTTGCATTTTTACAAAACCCATCTTAAGTTTTTGCCCTGAAAGCTTTGTGAATATCTTTAACCTAACATAGCTTCTTTTCTTTTGCCATGTCTTGTTGAGCTTCTTTTCTTGGCTAGATAATAAATGGAATGTGAGTATAATAGTTGTCACTATTCCCTTGTGATTCGACCTAAGTTTTTCTATACTACTTCGGTAGATGCGCTTGCCATGAATGTTTAAAGTTGCCAAACTGAAGTTGAAAAGAACCAATTAGTTTTATAAAATTTAAAAACTTCAACCAACCCCGACACAAATTTCAAACCATAAAGCTACCTAATGGATGGAATTCAATTTGTCAAATCATTAAGGCAATTTAAAAGGAAATCATATGAAGTTATTTTTTGTCAAGATATCTATGGTTCTTAATGAATGTTATTTTATCTATCAAATCATTAAGGTGTAAAATTGTAAATTATTTTATCTATCTTTTAAAAGACACCTTTAAAGAAATGAGGAAAAGGTGGGGTGATTAATAAATTGGTTATATTATCTCAATCTAAATATGGTGTGGTTAATAAAAATTTTATTCATGGCAACTCCATTAGGTCTTCAAGTTACCATATAAGCAATTTATGGGACTATCTCCTCTAAAGATGTGTTTACTTTGTTTGTAAGTTTCTAGATTTTGGCTACCATTAGGTGCTCAAGGTGCTCTTAGTGCTTTCCATAAATGATATAACAATAGGAAAAATACTCAAGAAGAGGATAAATTGAGTATTTTATGCAATTTTACTGTAATTTGCAGCTTTGTTGATTAATTGAAATGCACAAGTAATTATAATAATAATATAATGCATTGAAAATAAAGAGAGTAAGGTTAAGAAGATCGAACCTAAATTTTAACATGGAGTTTAGTTTGTCTCCTAGTCTTTACCATTACCCAATGCCTCCAAAGAGGACTTCATGCCCACTATATTAATTACGCACAATACAATGCTCAAATGAGTTACAACAAAGTGTTTCACTTGGCAAGTACAAGTGTAGTGTTGCTTACAATAATTGCAAAAAGATGAACAAAGTACTACGCTGTTTCAATCGCTAATTAGGGCTTCTAATGATTTACAAAGAGACAAACACAATGAGTACCTAATGACTTTGTTTGATAGCATGAAAGCTCTTTTATTTTGTTAAAGCCCATAAGCTTGAAAATATGGAGTTGCAAAATTATGTATGTTGGACACCAAATCCCTAAGCTTAATATTGCAGTAAATGCACTCTAACAACTAGTAAAAATGCAATAAGTCAGGACCTTTTAGCTTCCCTGAATCATGCTAATGATCTAGTCTTCAAAAGGTTTGGACTTGTTGGTAAGCTGAATAATATGTTCACTAATGGTCTAAACCTTTATGCAAAAGGTCCAGGACACTAGGCATCTTCAAATCTTTAACATCAAGTGGTTTGGACCTTTCTTAAATGGTCCTAGCCTGTTGTTCTTTCCTACAACTAAAACCAAAAACATTACGTGCATGTATCCAAATCATTGCATATGGATCTAGACCACTAGGAATAAAAACTTTTCAATGCTTCAAATAAGATTATGCCATTTTGTATCATAATTCTTATTTGTCCAAAAGCTTCATATTATTAATTGTTTAGTTAAATACACATTATTTTAGATCGAAGTAACTTTAACTAGATTTAATAGTTTTGTTTCATAAAAAACAAGTGTAAACCTTTATGTTAACAATCTCTCCCTTTTTTATGATGACAAAACTATAAATCCAATTTATTAACTCCTCCCCCAATCTATGCCCCCCTTTTAAATAAGTTATCTGGTTTTACGAATTGTTTTGTTTTTTAGAAAAGAGAAGTTTCCTTGCTTCAAATTACTAAACATGATTAAAACTATAACGTTCTCCCTTTTTGGCCTCATAAAAAAGAAGTAAGAAAAACATACAAAAAGATAGATATGAAAAGTACATATAACATTGAAAGAAATTAGCTAGAAGTACATAAGATGCCCAAGAACAAAGCCAATCACAACATACATCACAAGGCTTACAAAAGCCAAAAAGAAACCAACAATGAACAAAACAAAGAAATTACAAGAGGAAAGCCAAGACATAATGGTTAAAGTAATAAAGAAGACTCAACCAGTCGAAGGTGGTGGAGGGCAGGAGAAATTAGGCAACAGAGCTAAAGGATAATACTCAGGTGGCAAGAAGTCATATAGAGGTGGATAAGACCCTAAATCTCGATACATCCCATAAACTTATCAAGAGAGCTTATTGATCACATCCCATAAACTTATCAAGAGAGCTTATTGATCATGTTGGTATAGTAATGGTCTCAAGAATATTGGGATTGGCTTATTTTAAATAGTGTGGTGCTCATTTAGGAGAGCTATTGAAGAACTCGATCAATGGTTGATTGAGAGGAAGGTAGTTGTGCATTAAAACTACTGGATATATCAAGCATGGGTTAATGATCATTAACCATGCAATCAGGAGCCACTTCCCTATTATCCAGTGCCTCCTCCTTCTTCCTCACTTCCTACCACACTTGCTATTTCATTGTTAATGGAAGCATAGCATTTTCTTTTCCATTATTTCATCCCATCATGGCAATGAATCTGACAGAGACTAGCCTTTCTCAAATTTGAGGTCAAGAACTCCTCTATACACTTCATTATCAAGGACTTAAGAGGAAAATGGAACCCCAAACATTCTAACATGTGGGTTATGAGGTAAAGTGTAGGTCTTATGAGTCATGCCTTTCCTAAAGAGGTTGAATAACCATAGGGGATAGTTGATTTTTAAATCCCCTATTAAGGTTCCTAACAACTAGATTTCCTTGGTAGTCATCCTATGCTGAGCAAATTTTGGACTATAGTTGTGGACAGTCCAGACACGAAGTACCCAACTGAGAAGAGAAAGGGCATTGAACCCCAATTCGTTGGCCTCCTGAATCCAATTATGGGTAAATTCAATATCATCACTAAACACATTTTGACAAAGGTCCCAAATATCATATCGCCTTTGATTATAACTAATCCACTAGTTTCTATGTACAAAATGTTTCCAAGAATTTCATGAATCAATTCTATATGGTGATAAAAAAAACATTTGTATACAAGATAGGTATGGACCTTTGACTCTTTTTACATCTAAATCCAACATGATATATCCATGTCTCCTCATTAGATTGGTCAATTGGATTGAAAAAGAAAAGTCACACATCTAGCTCACATACATGTTGAGGCAAAGATTTCAAAGTCACTGCCCCATTTTGGGCTCAATTAACTTTACCCCTTAAATTTAATTCATCCAAGAGAGTTTCAGCAAAGTCTTTACCATGATAGATGAAACATGACTTGAACCGTTCATTGAAAAGTGTTCGATGTTTAACACTTGGGAGGAAGTGAGTAGAAAAGTCTTGTGTACCCGTGAGAGGTGCAACAACAAGAGGTTATTAGGGGTTTGGGAGGATATGTGTAGTATGAGAAAAATGAGGGTGGGTGATGATGATTTGGATCAAGGGAGAAGGTTCGAATGGTTTGGGAGCTTTAGATATGAGACTTAGAAGAGATAAGTGAAAAAAGGGAATGAAAGGAAAACGAGGGGCAGGGTCATTTTTTAAATGTGTTGAAAAATGTCAAGTGGTCCAAACCACTTGAAAATGTCTAGACCACTAGGACAAAATCAATGAAATGAAAAGTTCAATAGGGTCCATACTTGTTGAGTTGATGTACGTGTCAACACAGAAGGTCTGCGTATATTGAAAAAGCTTAAATGGTTCATTAGATGTAGTCCAAAAACTTTTCACTCAACTTGTTTATTAACTTTATAAATGTATGAACCAATGATTAATAAGTTTCCTAACCCATAAACATGTCCTAAATGAGTTGATTTAAAAAAAGAATAGTTTGATCGGCTCAAGGCTCACTATCGTGGACCTAAAATTTTAGCACTCATTTTGTAGATCATGCTCAATTCCCTACGTAAATTACAAAATTGACCTCACCCAATGGTTTAGTGAAAATATCGGCAATTTGATTGTTAGTATCAACAAACCCTAAGTTAATATCCTTATTTAAGACATGGTCTTTAATGAAAGATGCCTAATTTCGATATGCTTAATCCTAAGGCGTTAAATTGGGTATTTTTTTGATTAAATTGATAGCATTATGTTATCACAACGGATTGGAATATGATGATAATTTAGTCCATCGTCTAATAGGGTTTGTTTCATCCACAAAAACTTATGCACAACAACTTCCAACTACTACATATTTAGGTCTAGTGGTTGAAAGTGCAAATGAGTTTTCTTTGTTGGCGTGCCAAGATATTAAGGAGTTTCCAAGAAAATGACATCTGTTGCTTGTGGTTTTTCGATAAACTTTGTATTCGAAAAAATTAGCACCAGAGTATCCAACAAGATTGAAAGAGGTAAACTTTAGATATCATAAGTCAATTTCAATAGTGGTTACAAGATATTTGAAGGTGCATTGACTGCATTTAAGTGAAATTTTTTCATGTAAGATTAAAATCATGCACACAAGCACACTGGGAGCATGATATTAGGTATATAAGCTACTAAGTACAACAAGCTACCTATTATGCTTCTATATAATTTTTTATGCACATTTTTTCCATTTTCATCTTTATTAAGTTTTATGCTTGTGCTCATGGGTGTGTGTCTTGTTTTACAATTATCCATTTTAAATCTCTTTAGTAATTCTTTTGTGGATTTTGATTGATCAATGAAGGTTCCATTTTCGGTTTGTTTTACTTAGAGAGATAAGAAGTAATTAAGTTCCCCTCTCATGCTCATTTCATACTCATCTTCTTGTATTCAACAAATTCATTTATAGGAGTCATGCTAATAGCTCCAAACACAATATTATCTACATAGGTTTGTGCAATTAATGTGTTTGACTTGTGATTCTTAATAAACAATGTTATATTGATTTTTCCTCTTGAAAAAACTTTGTTTTTAAGAAGCTATTAAGCCTTTCATATCAAGTTCTAGAAGCTTACTTGAGTCCATAAAGAGTTTTGTTTAATTTATAAACATGGTCGGCCTATTCATTATCTTAAAAACCCGATGGTTATTCTACATACACTTCTTCCTTGATGAA
Organism: Combretum micranthum; assembly: GCA_024138025.1. Classification (NCBI taxonomy): domain Eukaryota; kingdom Viridiplantae; phylum Streptophyta; class Magnoliopsida; order Myrtales; family Combretaceae; genus Combretum; species Combretum micranthum. Next base: position 109,042 of record JAMXBD010003372.1, on the reverse strand, counting down.
GCTATTTAAGAAAACACTTCTGACATCCAATTGAAAATATCTAAAGTCTTTGAAAGCGGCAAATATCAAAAGTATCCTAATGCCTTCCAATTTAATAACTAGTGTAAAGGTCTCATCAAAATCTATGCCTTCTGCTCGATTATAACCTTTAGCCACTAAACAAGCTTTGATCCTACTTACTATATCGGTTTCATCGAGTTTGTTTCTATATACCTATTCTGTTCCTATTACCAGTCTATTACTAGGTCTAGGTACTAAATCCCAAACCTTATTTTTAGTAAATTGATTTAATTCCTCTTACAGTACTTGTATCAAAAACTCACTTTTAGATTTTCATTTACATTTTTAGGTTCAATATAGAATAAGAAAACTAGATTACTCATATTCCTTAAGGATGATCTTGTTTGCACCATATTCGATGGTTCATCTATGATTAGGTCCCTAAGGTATGACCTAGCATATTTCCATTCCCTAAGAAGGTCATGACTAGTTGGTCATCTATTTTAGGGTCTTCCCATATATTTATTTCTTTTGGAGTTTCTTTATCATGATCATTATTCTCAAAAGAACATTTATCTAAATTAACACACATATCATTCATGTCATCATTAGAGCATACACATGAGGCAAAGCATCATCAAAAGCAACATGACTTGATTCTTCAACAACTAAGGTTTTTTTATCGAGTATTCTATATTCTTTGCTAGTAAGAGAACATCCAAGAAAATTTGGGGGGGGGGGGGGGGGGGGGGGGGGGGGGGGGGGGAGGAGCTCATAGGGGGTTTTCTTAAGCATATGCCTAATAAACACTCTATTAGTTATATATAAGCAATATTAACGACTTCAACCAAAAAATATCTAGGTATATTGTTTTCACATAACATTATCCTAACCATGTCAATTAAAGCCTGTAGACACCTAAATTTTGCCCAACTTAAAGGCTTTAATTTGTAATTAGAATTAGTATTATATTAAGCTCACAAAAAAATGAAAAAATCACAAAAATCAAGAAAAAAAATGAGAGGAAAAATAGAAATTATTATTTGAGCTTGATATATACAAAATTCTAGTTATAAGTTGTTTTAAAGCTGATTAAACAAATTTCAAAAATTATTTGAAAGCCTTAAGTATTGATAAAGTTGGCTAAGTGATCGAGGCACAGACCAAATGGCCTGTTAGTTAAACACATTGACCCAAACACACACCCAAGCTCAAGGACCCAGGTTCAAATCCTAGCAAAGGTAAATTTTTGCCTTTTTATCATCTTATTTTTTGCCTTTTCATCCTTCTCAAAGTGACTTTTCGCCTTACTTTGCATCAATTTTTAACTGACAAAACATCATTAATTGTTGAAATTGATGATGCCATTGCAAAGTAGACATGGAATATGAAAGATCAGTGCACAATTCATGTGTAAAAGCAACCAAAAGTCACAAAATTCATGTTGGAAAAATTGAAAAAAAATGCAATTTGTGAAGCTTCAATTGTCCATTAATGATGATTTACAAGAATTGATGAAATTGGACGATTCATCTACCCACATTGGATGATCTGATGAAGAATATGAAAGATCAATCATCAATTCATCGGTTTTAAAACGAATTAAATACGAATTATTGATTAAATTCGTGCAAATGAAGAGACAAAAATCGATTGGTTTCTGAAGCAATATGAAACGTTAAATTGAGCTTGCAATCCATAAATAGAGGATACTAGGATCAAAAGGCACAATTCAATTGCAAGAAAACACACAATAACAAGATCAATTCGAAATTTTCGAATTAAGGATGTAGAATTCGAAATTTTCAAATTCGAAGTTCTTGGATCAGATTTGATCCAAATTGAGTGTTTTAGGAGTATTAGAAACTTGATTTTGATGATTTAGTGTGCTTAGATTTGCTAGAATTGATCGGATTAATCTCTGTAATTTTTTTTATTTTATTTGAAACCCTCACCGCCGAGAAGCACCACCGGAGCCGCCCCTTGCCGCCGTTCTGGGCGCACGCCACCGCCTCTAGGAGCTCCGCTGTCGCACCAGAAGTCGGGCCGACAAACTCCCAGCCACGGCCGACCACCAGAGCCGCCGAAATCCTCCCCGAAGTGCAGCGACTTCGTCTTCTTTGCCCAACGGATCAGATCCGACCCGAAAATCCAAAGTCCAACCCTCCCACTGGTCAACGTCAACGGTCAGCCCAGATCAAACCGTCCAGATTTGATCAAGCAGATCAACGGTCCAGATTTGATCAAGTAGATCAACGGCTCAGATTCAATCAAGCAGATCAACGGCCCAGATTCAATCAAGCAGATCAGCGGCCCAGATTCAATCATCCAGATCAGACGATCCAGATTTGATCAAGGAGATCAACACCCCAGATTGAGTCAACGAGATCAGACGGCTAGGATTGGTCTTCAGATCAGACAATCCAGATCGCATCCGCTCCATCCAACGGCCCAGGTCAGTCCGCATTATTTTATTATATAATTAATTTCAGAAAATAGCAAAAAAATAGTAAAAAATTCATAAAAAAAAATTCAGAAAAATTCAGAAATCCAGAAAAATCAAAATAATTATTTTTCATATAAATTTACTTTTTTTGATATTTTTGAATATTTTTAATATGTATTTATACATAAATTGCTTTTAGAAATGCGTATTTGATGCATGAAAATAATTTTAATGTATTGTAAAATATTTTGAATATTGTGAATTTATGTGATGATTATTAAAAAATAATAATAATAAAAAATAAATAAAAATGACAAAATTGGATTCTCCAAAACCAAAATTTTTAATAAAAAAATGATTTTTGGACTTAAAAATATGTTTTCATAAAATAAAAAATCAATTGATTAGATCATAGGTCATCAAAAATGATTTTCATAAAAATTCAAAATTTAATGAATTTAAAGTGAGAATAGTTCAAAAATATAAAATTGATCAACAAATTAAGTTCTTTTTTAAAAGAACTACGTTTTGTCTGATCTCGATTAGCGAGTACGTAGGCACCTACGGGGCGACATTAAAAAATAAAAAAATGTTTTTTTTAATAATATTATGAATAAATATTTTGTGAATATAAGATGTTTTGTTGATATTCATATTCTAAAAAAAAAATAAAAAAAATGTGACTTATAAATATTTGTTTTGTTTCATTTGAGTTTTTAAGTATGAAAAGGATAAATTATAAGTTTAAAATTCCAAAAGTGGTAACCAATTTGGTTTTAATAGGTTAGCCCCCGAATCCATGATATTTGGTTTTTTAAAAAGTTTGTTTTTTTTTTAAATCAAATTTTTTCGCAGACTAGTAGCTAAGTTAGGATCAACCGACCCATTGATCCTAGCTTTTGTTTTTTTTTTCCGATTTATATCGGGTGGCGACTCTAAATCATTTTCAAAAAATTTAAAATTTCTTTTAACCCCTAGTCGAGGATTCATGTTAAATGGGTTCGGATTTAATGTGAATCAGGTTAGGAGAAATGAACCAGATAGTGGAAAAATCCAGGCTCGACAGCTTGGCGACTCCACTGGGGACGCCTAAATTTTTTTTTTTAAAAAAAAGAGGGCTAAGCCACTTAGGAATTTTAAATTTTAAATTCGTCCTTGCTCATTTTTTATCATATGAATATATGATTATTTGTATATTATTTTGAATATTTGTTTTGTAAATATATATTAACCTTGCAGGTATGTAAAAAAGGAAAGCAATAGTATAGTTTGTTTATTTATTTGTGAATTTGCATTAACATTTGCATTAGCATGATTGTGTGCTAGATACGGTCGTACCAGGGTCGTCTTAAGAGCCTAAGCGAGGAGGACGAAGTAAGGTCCGGGGGTTGTGGCTTTCCACCCTCTAGATCAAGAAATGTCCTCCCACTCCGGTTTAGTACCACTAAATCGGGGGACCTATAGAACCCTACCAAATCATGCATTTCAACATGGGATGTGACCAAATTTTTTTCAAAAAAATGGAGTTGTATCATTTATTTAAAAAAAATAATTAAATAAAACAAAAAGTTTTTACCAATACCAACAAAGTCTTAAAAAAAAAAGGGTGATGCAATATTCTTTTAGTTTTAATTGGCCTTATAAGATATAAAATATAAATAATTTGATGAAGGTTTTTAAACCATTGTTTTTAAAGAAAATTTTCTTTATGAGGACTATTTCTAATAGAGTACGTATGCGCTATATGTTCATATCTTCTAGAATAATTACAAGTATTATTTATACCTTTTACAAAGTAGCTCTTGTATGTTCTATTCTTATTTTTACCCCCTTTATCCAATTCCATATTTATCTAATGTGGGCCTTTGTTATCCTACTATCATGTAAAGATTATTTTCTCCTTCAACAAACTTAGCTATTATTTCTTTTGATTCATTTAGGCTGGATTTCAACATGGCATTTTTTATTTTAAGCTTTTTTAGGTCATGCTTGAGTTCATCATCACATTTTTCTTTGTCCTTTTGACATTGTGTTTTCATTTTACTTATTTCTCTTGTCCTTTTGACATTGTGTTTTCATTTTACTTACTTCTACACTTAACGCCTTAGGCCCTTTACATAATCTTTCATTTTCATCTCTTAGTTTACCATTTTGATACCTCAAAAACTCATTATCCTCATCTAGATTATCATTCCTATTTTTTAATTTTGTCATATTCAAGTTTAAACTCATAAGGCTTATTTCCAACTTTTAACATCATTTCTTTCAATGTCTTCTTTTTCTTTTACATTTTCACCATTTCTTTGCACAAACCATTGCACATAGTTGCATGTTCATCATAAGAAGTTAGGGAAAGTTAAGGAAGGAGAACCTACCCCATCATCAAATGCCATGAAGTATGTTTCATCATCTGTCACTATATCACCATTGCTCCAAATAGAAAGGAGCGCTTCGTTCTTAGGTCCTCTAGATGCCTTCTTGAGCATGAGGCAACATTGTTGGTGCTAGTAATTGCCCTAGGCCACTGGGATATTTACTGTCGTTTGTGCTTTTATCTTCATTTAATAAACCATTTATTTCATTATGTTTTTATTAATGGTCTTCTAACATGATAAAAAGATTTCTCAAATAGTTTATTCTTCCTTTATATCATTAAAGTGTGTGACTTAAATAGCACAACTATAAGATGGTAAGAATACTATTCTAAATCATCTTTAACCACTCATTGCATGGAACGATAATGAATTAAGACTAGTATGTTGGCTGATTGATGATCACGTTTTACTGGTCATGAATATGAGACATTAAGTCAACACATAAATGCATGTAAAGTACATATATTGGATTTACCCACCATGAGAGTATATAGATCTTTGCTATGAGTACCTCTCCTCACATTATTGTTATTTTAGTCCTTTAACTCAATGACACTATGGATCCGTACATAGTGATTTCCATCTTTGACTTGGTTCATCATCATCTCTAACTAAATGATCATAAGGTTGTGATCGAATACATAATCAATAGGTTGAGGGATATGAGTGTGAAGGAATTTATCCCTCTCATTAATTTGAGAGATATCTTTTAGGCCCTCTTGAAGAGTAAGACTTAGAATAATGCTTGGTCGTACTCAAATAAATTGATAAAGAGTTATCAATAACATGTGGTTTAATCAATCAAACTTTGGAATCAAGAAAATTTATAATTAAACAATATACGAGCGACATGATCCATGCTTCATGTTTGATCATTAGATATTCTATGACAAAGAGACTAAATAATTGATCGTTGAATAGGTAAAGTTGGATCACCAACTTCACTTAATTTGGGTAGATATAACGTGTTACTAAAGGTCACTTATGTCTTCTAGGCTAGAACAGGGTTTTGGGCGTATTGCTAATATTAAGTGAACCTACAGAGTGCATACCAAGAAAGAACCAAATGGGTCATGGGTTTAATTTAAAATAAGCCTAGTAGAAATTTTCTAATTATTTATTAATCTTAAATGGTTAAGAATAGTAAATAATAATCTTAACTATTTTGAATAGGATGATTGAAACGAAATGTGTCTTTTAAATTAGGAAACCTTAATTGGATTAGGAGTCCTATTAATGTCAATATCCTTATTCGTGAGGATACCATTATCAATTTAAAAGGACACCAATGACTCTTGTCTAAGGTTAATGACATTAATCATCAACATAAGATCTATAGAGAAACTTTGCACACCTCGAAATATGAGAAGACATGAGAGCTCTGGCGGGATTTTCCCATAATGATCCATAATAGTTTTAGAAAGTACTAGCATACAGAATCCCATTACGACATGTTCATTGCTGTGGATACTGTAGAGGGAGTGTGATCCCTGAGGTTTCTCGCCTTGAATTTGGTAAATAGAAATTAGATTGCACACAATAGATAGTGATACTATAAGTATCTAAATGCTAAGAATTAAACTATAAATTAACATGAGCACTTTTATAGTCTAAAGCTCAATTAAATTTTCCTAACTAGTAAAAGATACCAAAGATAAGATTTCATAACATGAGTCAATAACTCACCAAACACTCTTATATGGCTCTAGATTTCAATTGTAAGATGAAATGATTAATTTTTAAAGCTATTGGCTAGAAAGCAATAATTTAGAAATGAATCACTAGGGTTGTAAAATATGTGATGGAGCAATAATAAATCAAAATCTATAAATTTAGATCTCAAAAAAAAAAAAAAAAATTGATTTACAAACATGAAAGTTATAAAATTCTGAGTCTACAAGGTCTCTAATTTGACTAATCGGGCTCTATAACTTTAATTGTAAACCCCCGAAGTTTTATAATCAATCTAAAGCTTAAACCCTAATTAGAAGTCAAGCGGATTTCTAAAAGTCAACAAAACCCTAGTTTACCGTAACCGCTTAAATCCGACATTCCTATTCAGAAAACCTAGGAGAGTAAGAAAAAGTTTAGGCGATAGAATAGTTCGTTATTATTTAAGGAAGCTTAAAAAGATCACTTTAATAAAACCGTAACTCGTTTTGAACCCGATCGGACACAGTTCCTAAAAAACGTGTCTCGGGCTTGGAATAAAAAAATATTCCGAATATACCGTTAGACTCGTAAAAATATAAGTTTTCAAAAATATCAATTTCATAATTTTTCGATAGCTAAAAATATCAGATATCGCATTTATACGCGTATTTTCTTACTACCGGTACTTAAATTGTCATGTCTACTTTACATTACACTATTTACTACTATTCTACACTATTTATTTATCTCTACTTTTTTTTACAACCTACTCTTACAACACTACTCTATTTCTTACACATTTTCATTTCCAATACAACTTCACATCTTTCATATCTTACCTTTAATTAACAAAAATACAAAAAAATAAATTTTCTCTCCCTCTCCTCATTAAATGTGCGTCGGCCCCCTTTTCTTTTCCCTTTAATTGTTTTACTTTTCATTTATTTAATTAACACAAATTATCTCTCACATTTTCCTATAAATACCCCCTCATACTTCCACTTCCTTCACACCTCTCTTCTACTAAAGTTACTCTACCAAAAATTCTCCAAGAATTTCCTCTGAAGATGCTCTCTCAAGTTTAGTTCTTTTAGGTCAATTTTCTTCAAGACTTCCATATGTTCATTTACTTAGTATGAGCTTAGTGTGTGTTTTCTAAACTATGAAGGTTAAGGAAAACAACAATAGGTTCATACTTTGTTTTTATTCATAATCTAATTTCCTTTATGTTGCTTTTATATTTATAACTATCTAATATATCTATGTAACTATATATATCATTTAGAGCATATAAGCTCATTTGTTTTGCAATTTATTTACTTCCTTGCAATTTATTTACTTTCATATTGTTTTTAAGACTAGTTTTTCTAGTCTTAGACTTGTCCTCATCAAGTCAAAATATTTTCTTTTTCTTTTTGGGACTAGTCTTTTCTTAGTTCCGGGATACCTTGATGAAGTTAAGGTTCCAATACTTGATTTATTTCTTTACTAGCTTATTATTATGTTTCTTTATGTTTCCATAACTTTATGATTCATATTCATGCATGAACATAATGATTTTTGTCTCAACAAAAATAAATGAGGAAATGTTTTCTTAAAATAAAGATTCTTTTCTAGAAATAAAAGTAGGAAGTTAAAATTTTTTTCTAAAGACTAAGGAGTCATATTAACAAACTTAGAGGAGTTCATAAGAAATTTCAACATACATGACATAGAAAGAACTTTTTGAAGTAAACAAAGATTTTACAACAACTTCACTTTTTCTTCAAATGATGGAAATTCTTTTCATTAAAATAGAATGATCTCAAGAAACCAAGAAATTATTTCTCTAAATATAAAAGTGTTATTACTTTCAAAAGTGTTGGAAACTAATAAAATCATTCCTTAGGAATTTAAGAGATTACGGAAAAAAATTTAGGAAAAGAAAAATACTCATTTGAAATAACTTAAGATATTTTCAAAGAGGAATATTTCAAAAGTTCTCACTTTCCAAAAATATTTAAAAGACTTTACTTTTATTTGAGACAACTTCATTAAAACTTCATATATTCGATATGAGTCAATAAATATATGTATATACATTTTAAAGGTTTTACATATTGTTATTATAACTATCTCTTCAAATGAGCTTTGAATAAAAGAAGGAAAAGAAGTTTATAAAAAATTCGTGGTAAATCTATCCGCCACTTTTTCGGAGATCAAATGACTTAGTTTGATGAAAATAAGTTCAGAAATAGATAGAGCTTTTCGAATAGGTAGAAAACGGTATAATATATGCGAAATTCCGAGTTAAAATGAGCAAGTTATGTCCATTTTAAGTTGGAATTTTCTCTTATACGATTTTATCATGATTTTAAGAAAAGTTTAGAATCTTCAAGAATAGAAGTTTCATGAAAGACTCATTTTGGGTATTTCATCTTGTTTAGGTGAAGAAGGACCCGAGATCACCTTTCTGGAAGATTACTTCGATTAGGATCTACCGATATAGAGTGAGTTAATTCTTTTCTAAGTTACATTTCCTTGTTTTGTGCTTGTAAGTAGTAGCACTAGCAATTAAGAAAAAAATAAAATGAATAATTGTTGTGTGACTTGGAATTATGATTGGTTGAATATAAGTTAAGAATATCGAAAGAAGGTTTGATAAATAAATTGTGATTCTTGTATTGATATGATGAAAATTGTGTTGATCGCCTTTAACTTGAACTAATCATTATTCGGTTAAATATATGTTGAAATTAATTCATGCATATCATAATTGTGAGTCACATTCATTTCACTACTATTCTTCATGTGGGGAAACGAGGAAATGGTGGTGGTGGCTGGTAGGAGCAGGAAAGTCTACATGGGTTAGTAGGAGCCAGAAAGTCTACAGGGTGAGCAGGAGCCGGTAAATCTGTAAGTATTGATGGTCATATGGGCCTGTAACCTCCTAACCCTTGACATGGAGGGCATAAAATCCATGCTACACTTGATTTCCGGTTAATCATGTGTATTTTGTTTGTTCATATGATTGGTGCATTCTCATATGCTTGATTAAATACTTGTTTGCTATATGGAAATATCTTGTATAATGAATTATCTCACTAAGCTAGAATTGCTTATACCCTTATAGCTTTTTGTTACAGTACAATCACCTTTGGTTGGCCCCAAGGAGCCCTGTATGTCAGGTACAAGTTTAAACTACTAGGAGTTTTTGGGAGAAGCTATATGTATTTAAGTTTTGAACATAGGCTTCTAGGAAAATCTCTATAGTAGGCTTGTATTGTAGTTGCTATTATTTTGTTGAAAAACTTCTAAAGTGGAGGAATGCCCCTAAGATGATGTAAGGATATTATTATGAAGATCTTATGTTTATTTATGTAAGTTCTTGCTTGCTTTTATTATCTACTTAAATGTAATACCCCCGTGAGTTTCCTACTATCTTGGAGCACGCCTTACATGTGATATCGAAGCATCTGCATGACTAAGGTTGTCATTCATTAGCTTTAATATTTATGCGGCGGACTGCCACGTTTAGGGTACCCTCTGGGGCGTGACATTAATCACATAGGCGAAAACCCTAAAATTACTCAATTACGCAGACTTGAAACTTTTACTTTTCAACTTAATAATAATCTAAGATCAATGTAGAGGCATTAGAACCAATTTAGAAGATGTTTTCTTAAACTAACTAATATGTTTATATACGTATTACTCAATTTTTTATGATATAGCTTAGGTATTTGCCTTCTTAATGATCATAAGCTTTTCAAATCAAATCAACATGTGTTAATTTCCCTTAAAGAGGTTTTGAATCGTCCAAGACAGAGTGGGGGAGAGAGAAGGTGCCACTTGCACCTCTAGGGTCTTCTAAAGATCCTAAGTATCCAAATTCTCATGATTATCGAAACCAACATCTCATCTAATAAGCGATCTATATAAATCTTGGCATTTATAGATGACAATGATCCATAACCAACTTGATTTTTTTTTTCCTTCCCGCCTCTTCAAACATAAACTTCCCCCATGCGTGAAGACAATTGCCTTTATTATTTTGTGAGTCATCATGAGCAATCATTACCTATCTATTCAACACCAATAGAATCGCTCCATCTAGGCTTGTATATGTGCACGTATGGGCTAGACACTTTCTTTCTCTCTCACAAGAAAACCGCAAACCCTAAGATGACACTTAATCTCCACATCACATCACATATTTGATTAATCTTCATATGATCTTTGCATTAAATGACATATAAGAATATGAGACAAATCCAATCCTTTTTCTCAAGCTACATGCGTCCTCTACACGCACATACACATACATTATCAACATCAACTATCTAACTCAATCTTCTAAAATCTTCTAATCATCATTACATATCTATGTATTTAATGTCATTTATGAGAAAGAAGACAAGAACTCTTGCAAGAACCCTAACTTGGTTGTGAAATGTGTCATCATTCCCCCCCTCCCCCCTCCCTCCAAACACGCGTGCGCATATGAACATACAAATGTCTAATATTTTCAACCAATTAAAACAAGATCTTATTATGAAAAACAAGACAAAGGAGACCCTAAAATCCTCTAAATGTCGTGATTTTTCCCCATCGCGCACATAAGAACCTATCAATATCAAAACATATCCTTATCACTTTAAATAGAAGGCATATGCAAGAAAAATTTCATCACATGTCCATTCCTAAAATAGTAAAACCCATAACTATGCCTTCACTACTTTTCAAACATCTAACATCAACATCAATACTCCTACATGCATCAAAGAATATTTCTAAAACCTTAGGAAGAAAACTTTAGCCATATTACTCAAACGCTTAGACAAAACTCTTAAAACATCAAGAAAAATTCCTACATCAAGAGTCAACAATCTAAGGTAAGGATTAGGTTCATATTATCTTAAGGATAGTTAAAATAAATCTCATAAAAACCCTTGTCTTCTTACAGGGTTTCGGTTAACTCAATTAGAGGGGGATACCAACTTCAAATCCCTTCTAAATCAAGGTAAATTCTAAACTATCTATGAATTACATCATGTGTCTAGGAGAATTCATGGAAAAAACTAACAAAATATACCATAACTTTAGCACATAGCACACGTCCACTATAGCAGATTAAACTTATCATGTGTTTCCTATGATAAGAACCTAATGACATTAATTAATTTAAGCATATGACATTAAATCTAGCAAGTATGAATGTCTTAATAAACTTAAATGAGAAATCTCAGGATTTAGTGTGAACATTTTACATGAAAAGAAAAAGAAAGAACAATAGATGTAGGCTTAACTTAAAAGTATACTAAAAGAAAAACGACATTACAAATATTATCACACATCAGGGCCATGGTTAAGACCATGATCTTCTCAGAAAATAAAATTAACCCTTAGCATGGCTATGAAAGTGGATGTGATCTCCTTTGAGCTAATATTATATACATGGCATGGTCATAATGTACACTGTATTGATCTTTCCATGAATATCCTAGCTATGATTGAGGCCACGATCCTTTCGAAGCATAAATTCATAACTTGTCATGGTGGTAATAATAAACCATGATTACTCATTTCAAGGCCACGATATAACCGTGGCCATTCCATGGTTATGATCTTGCCTGTGATCACCTACCTTGTTCCTTCACATCCTGCATCATAGACATGATCTTTACCTTGTCACCAAGACTTTGTAACATAATAAAACCTCTTAAATTATGGAAATACAAATGAATTAGGGAGTTTGCAATATGGGTTAAAAGACATTTAAGCACCAATAGGACTCATTACATAGGCTGTATATAGTAATGAGTGCTTCTTATTTCCTTCCATTGGTGAAACAAATTAATCTTTAGCTTTTCTAGTAAATTACTACGATTGAGCCTAGATAAGCAATTGAGTAACTCTGATCTATCATATTAGTTGTGTTTGTAATATATTAGCATATGTATTTAATATAATGAAATCAGTTGTATGTGGGGTTAGGATTAATGCTTGTTGAATGGTGTTTATTAAAAGTGATAACCACTTTGGTTGACATAACTTGTATAAAGTATGTTGATGTTTGTTTGTTAATTATATGGTCACCTAATAATTTGACCTAAATTCTATTAGACTTCTTAATGAACCAATTCATGCATTGCATGATTTGCATTACTTGCATAGAGGTCATAGAGATGTGATAGCCCTGCTACGTATTTAGCATTTTGGTTCTCTAGTATTTACTTGGTTTTTCTAGATGAAATATTCTTAGTTCTACACAAGGTTATCTTTATTCTGTTCGGTTATTTAGGAACTAAGTAGTTACCCGAAGGAATGTCGCTTGTAGTATCGACATGAAATGCCCAATGCTTAGTGGAGTTTCTATGCTCTAAGGTTAAAAAATGATATGTTTTAATTGACCTATGAAAATGAACGATGCCTATTTTCCTTGGCTCTTTGTCTCTCCTGGGCGCGATAGGTCATTGTTGCTGGTTCCTTCAACCCTAATACGTAGGTCATCAAAGCTTATACTTGTGCATATGTTTGATTTTTGCATTACATGTGGTTGCTAATTATACTTTCTTGACATTTGCCTAATATGTGATATGATCTGGTTATCTCACTAAGTTATGGTTTCGCTCACACTCTTATAGATTTTTCAAGGTTCTTTTATACCGTTGGCTAGTATCCTCTTCGAGCTTTACGCCAGTGTAGTATCTAAAGCTATAAGGTTTGGGAACAGGCAAGAAGCTTATGGCTTAGTCTTAGATGATATATGTCTTTATTATGATTAATATTTTAGACTTATGGTTTGAATATCTGGTTTGTAATAATTTGACAAGTGGTGTAATATTTATTTATCTATTATTATTTGACTTATATGTATTAGGGGTGTTCACGGTTCGGTTAACCGATCCATGATCCTATTTTTTTATCCTAACCGTAATGATCGGATTTTCAATATCCTGATCCAAAACGATCCATTATGAACAGTTAACTGCCTTAACAGTTAACCATTTTTTGTGTTTAATTTTTTTGGTCTTCGGTTTTTAACCATTTAACATAATGGTTATGTAAAATTTGCAGTTAACCATATTTTTAAATATGTCCGTAAAAAAATTAGATTACTTTTTTGTATAATTATATTAAAAACTATAAATTAAGAATGTAAGACATGTAAAATAGTTGTTAATATATATAGATGCCATCAAGATAATCATCATCATAACCTTTTACTCATGTGTTCTTATCAATCTTGATCGATTGAGCTCAATACAAAATCTCAATCAACCACCACCATCCTAATTTTCGAACATATATGCATTTGTTTCTTCTTATCTGAATCATTCATTTCAACATAATTCATATTGATAACATTAAAAAAATAATTATATGGGTATATTATAAATTATGTATATTTATAATTACGGATCGGTTAACCGAATCCATCGATTTCTAGTATCTAAAAACCGAAACCGAAAAATTAAAATGTTAATCTTGAACCGAAACCGATAGATCGGTTAACCCTTTTTTTTCGGATTGGTTTCTCGGTTTCGGTTCGATTATCCTAAACATTCGGTTTTTTTGCATACTCCTAATATGTATATATTATTTATTATCAACGCAACCAAAGATCCTGTTTATAAGTTACTGTTCTTGGACTAATTAGCTGTATCATACACATATACTCTCCAGTTTGATACATAAGTGGTATAATACAAGTAGGATACCTTTAGCGTATAGGGAGTTTATCATATTGCAGTGCCTATAGATCTGCTTCACCGACCTAATTAAAATCTACATAAGGTAAAACCTTTATCCTTTATCGATTTAATGAATTACATGGATCCCATTGATGATTTAGGGATTTTTTTTTTATTTTGAAAAAATTCCACTGCAATGTTTTAATTCGAATCCTTAAATCTCCGACAGTTGGATGTACCCTAATTTGTGATATTTGAAGCATGTAATCACATTGTTCTTCTCCTTTTTATACTATGAGGAGCTTACTTCATCATCCTTCCTCTTTATTTTTTTGTTGAATTTCATGAATTTTTTGAACTTCTTGGCCATGAAAGCAAGCTCCTCTTTATCATCATTATCATTATCATCACTAGAGTTTTGATTTGTGGCTTTTAATGAAATGTCTTTTTGCTTAATTTCTCTCCTTTCTTCTTGTTCAACTCATGGATATTAAGAGTCCCAAGAAGCTCTATGTTACTCATGGTATTTAGATCCCTGTCTCTTCAATTGCAATTCTTTTAGCTTCCCTATCATTTAGCAAAGACCTAAGAAGTTTGGAGTTGATTTTCACATTAGTAAGATTCTTTCCAAGCACGCTAAAGGTATTCATGATGTTAATGAACCTATTATGCATTTCATCTATGGTTTCATTAGGTTGCATCTTGAAATTTTTAAATTGCGCAGACTTATTTCAATGTTTCTAACTCTAGATGTTCATTCATATGTTTTCTTTAATCCATCCTATATTTCTTTAGCAGTTTTACATGTGTAAATTCTATCAAAATCAGTTTCATTCAAGCTACGATGCAATATGTTTATAACTATTTCATTCAAATCCAATCTTCTTCACTGAAGTCTCTTTCTTCTTTTCTTTCAATCTTAAAAGGATCATCTTCTATAACATTTTATATTGATATGTTACTAGTGGTAAATAACTTATAATCAAGTTTTAAAATCTATAAATTCTAAAGTTCCATTTCTCTTTGGTCACTACCACTAGTTTGAAGACAAACGCACCCACCGAAGTAGCATAGAACAATAGGTCATAATCCTAAGGATCGTTATCTTCTACTTTACTTACTCTAATCTATTATCTAGCTTAAGAAATTTAGCAAATCATGAAGTCAAAATTCTATAAATAGGCAGAACAATTACTTACATAAAAGATAATTTTAAATCAATTCCACAAAAGATTAAGATCAATTACAAGAGATTGCTTAGAAATTGTTTCTCTAAATCATTTACATGTGATCATAGAGAAAAACCATCAAAAATCATTTATGCATTGTTGAATTAGACTTATACTGTCACACTCACTGAGATGTATTAGTCTCTCTCGAGACAAAAACACCTAAAACTAAGTCATATTGCCAGAATCTCGTCCTAACTAATAGCAACTTAGATTTGCATAAGAAGAAGAATCCTTCGATTAACAACATATCTTATGCAATTAATCAATGATTGAAGAATTTCATTGCTTCTATCTATAGATGCTATGAGCAATTCTCATCGATAAATTAAATTTATTCAAATAAACAATCTCTTGATTTAATTCAAATGAAATCAAACATGAATTAATATTACACATATATAAATTCAAGATAATAGATATTCAAATAGTCAATTATAAGTATTCAACAAGATTTCAAAATAAGTATGTATTAGATCACATGTTTCACATTAGATCCATAAGATCTAACCAAATTCAATAACTACTCCATAAGATATAGAAAATCAAATTCGTAATCAAAGAAGTAATAGAGGATAAGGATAGAAATACCTATTTAGCACATAGTTCTTGTAAAAGAGTCACGCCCCAAGGGGTACCATAAACGTGGCAGTCCGCCGTACACAATACTAAAGCTTAGGAATGACTACCTTAGTCACGCAAAGGTTTCTATATCATGTACAAGGCGTACATCACAACTAAGGGAACGCATCGAAGTAGCACAATTTATATTGATAATAAATAAGTAACAAGACAAAGAGAATACTTATTATAAAACATAAACATATTGTATTGCAATTCTTAGGGGCATGTCCATCCATTATCTTCAAATAAATATACATCACTATTCATATAAGTCATTATATATAAAGAATCTTACAAAATCACTTATCTCATAATTATATTTCCTTCATAGAAGCTTAACCATCCTTCCATGATTTCCTCAATGTCATGATCCTCAATTTAAGCCATGGGTATACCTGTTTCAACAAAATCTATAGGGGTATAAGCTACAACTAGCTTAGTGAGATATTCTTTTCATTCGCACCATATAATCAACAAGTTCTTTTAGATTTTCACTCATATGCTATGCAAACAATGCATCAATCACATGATTACGCAAATATATATAGTTATCCGGAAACCATATATAGAAGATTTACCCTCCGTATCAAAGGTTAGGGAATCGGGGTTGAAGGTCCTCGACCTTCTACTGCTAGTCCCCAGGTCCTCACCCACAGCGTTCGGTTGGCTCGGCTTCGAACCTAGAGTCGCTTTCCCCGAGCGATTTGGATTCTCCAGGAAGGAACATGGCTCGTGGCACCGCATGATCACAGCCAATCCAACTCTACGCGTAGGAGTAGCAGCCTTCCGAAATAGATGTGACTCGATGAATGTTATGCGTGAGCGTTTTAGTTTTCTTAAGCCAAACCTTATTAAGGTCTATTAGGGGCGATCAATCAATTTAGCAAACAATAAACAATCATACAAGTAAATAAACAAAATTATTTAAACAAGCAATTTGAGGCTGCGATATTCTTAATTCTCATTTCACACTTAAACATAGAATTACACATAATCCGAATTCCCAAATATATTCGTTTTTATCTTTTCTTAGTATACTAATGCTACTACTTTACAAGCACAAGCAAGGTAACGAAATTAGGAGGAATAACTCACTCGTCCATTTTGCTATCTTCTTAGTCGTAGTAATCCTCGGATAGGGTATTCTCATGTTCTTCGTCACCTAGACAAAAGAAATACCCACGATAAGTCTTCCGTGCAATTCCTATCCTTCGATATTCTAAACTTTTCTTAAAATCATGGTAAAATCGTATAAGAAGAAATTCCAACTTAAAATGGCTATAACTTGCTCATTCTAACTCGGAATTTCGCATATAATATACCGTTTTCTACCTATTCGAAAAGATCTATCTATTTCTAAGCTTATCTTTGTCATATAAGGTCATTTGGGTTCCAAAAACATTGGGTTCAGATTTAAAACGAATTATTTCTAAATTTTTTTGCAAATCCATTTTCTAACACAACTTTCTTCTTAAAGAAAATCCTTTTGCAACAATATAAGTATATATAGATATATTTTTGATAAACATTTTGAAAATATCGGTAAGCTCACTTTATATGCAAAATTTCTAATGGTAGTGTCTCAACAATTTATTTCATAAAACAATTCTTTTTAAAGTGTTAAAACTTATCTTGATAAATTCCTTTTCAAGTATTTGGAAGGAACTTTATATTTTCATTATAAATGAGTACATTCTTGTTTTATTTCCTTCCTTCCTTTTTCCAAAACAAGTAAATTTTCCTTTAACCTTAGTTTTTCATAAATTTCACTTCTAGTGATAAAAGATCAATTTTTATCAAAAAGTATATTAGGTTGTTAAAAATAAAAAACTTTTTATAATTTTGTATTTAGGATGGTTTTAGAAAATAAATATTGTTTTCTTATATTCATTTCTAAAATATAAGCTTTTGCTTTTCAAAACTTGTTCTTTCATTTCTTTTGAAAAGAATCATCTTTATAAAATCCATTATTATTAATCTTACTTTATTTATATTCTTTTAAAATGAGTTCCTTCTTTTAGAAATTTGAAAATCATTTTTCCTAAGTGGGTTCATAACTTTATGAGTTGATTTTTATCTTAACTTTGAAAACTAGTTTGTTTCTTAGTTTAGAAAAGAGTTTAAGTCTTAAACTTTTAATATTAACGATTTATTTTTCTTAAAACTTACCATAAAATACAAAGAAAATATTTATTTCTTATATTTTCTTGGTAAAACTATCTTTGTTATTTAAGAAAACTTGAGAAAACTTGTATTACTCTATTTCTAGGTTGTTGATAGTAACTTCATGATTTTGTGATAAATCACTTAATCGAAATTCTAGCTTTGAGTTTATTTAGTAAAGTAAAATTCTATTTTTAGATTAGTTGAGACATTAACATTATGTAATTGCAAGTATTATGAGCATATAAAATAATAGGAACATAAGAAAATACTAGAAATAAATAATGAGCAAGAAAATAAAATATCAAGTATTGGGAACCTTAGCTTCATAAGGTATCTCGGTCAAAGTATTGGAGCCTTAGCTTTATCAAGGCATCCGGGACTAAGAATGGACTAGTCCCGAAAGATTAAAGAAAATAATAAATAAAAGATTGTTTTGACTTGATATGGACAATCTAAGATAGAAAGACTAGTCTTAATAATAACATGAAATAAATAAATTGCATAACTTGAAAGTAAATAAATAACAAATGAGCTTATATGCTCTAAATAAATAATATATACATAATATAAGTTAGATTAGAAGCAAATAATAACAATAATAATAACAACATAATAAAATATAAAGCTTATGTACAAGAACAGAACATGAACATGTTATTGCTTTTACTACTTATGTGAGTTTCAAAACAACACCATAGTCATGCTAAGTTACATGACATGAATAGATAAATGGTTAAAAGAAATTTTTACCTAAGGTATTTGTGTGGTATGAAGATGGTAGTGAATGTATGGTTATGTGGTTATGGAGAGATGGTTGATGTATTGTATGAAGAGAAATTCTTGTGGATATATGGTGAAAGAGAGTTTTGGTAGAGGAAAAGTTTATGGAGAGAGTTTGTGTAGTGAATTTGAGAGAGTTTGGTAGTAGAATGAATTGTGTGAAAGAATGAAAGAGGAATGGGGTATTTATAGAATTTTTGGAGTGAATTTTAGATGTAATAAAATAAATTGAAAAAGAAATAAAATTAGATGAATGGGAAGGAGATAGGCGCCGGCCATGGTGTGATAGAGGGGGTGTGAGTTGATTTTTGAGTGAAATTTGTAAGAAAATAATTAATATGTAAGGTATGATTTGATAAAAGGTGTAATGGAAATAAAAAAAGTAAGAAAATATGTATGTAGGTAGTAAGAAATAGGTGTAAGAAAAAGTAGAGATAGTGAAATAGTAATGAATAGTAGAAAAGTACTATGAATAGTAGACTAGACAATTAAAGTACAGGTAGTAATAAAAATATGCGTAATAATACGATATCTGTAATTTTTAGCTACCGAACAATTCTAAAACTGATATTTTTGGAATCGTTGTATTTTTACGAGTCTATTTGTACAAACGGAATATTTTTAATATTCCGAGCTCCAAGACACGCTTTTCGAGCACTGATCCCGATTGAGTCTGAAGGACACTCGAAATTTGCGAATCTGATATTTTTATGTTACCCTATATTATTACGAACTATTCTAGGCTATTAACTTAATTTCGTTTTCTAGGGTTTGAAAACGCGGGATTGCCGGATCTTAAACACTAGGGTTCGTTATGGGTTTTGTTGACTTTAGGATTCTGATAGGCATAATTTATCATCATTTTAATTGACAAATTGGGTCTATTTTATAATATAATTGATGGGATTCTTAATAGATAAGGTGCTTAATTGGTATATATATATATATATTCCAGGTCAATTTTGAACACAATTGTAATATAAGGAAGGAATATGTGGAGAATCAAATCAATATTCAAGCAAAGCAGCAAGGATGCATAAAAGGAGACTTGATGTACGGCCGTACAACTCTCAAAATGAAGAAAATGCAAGCCAGCGGCTGGTACGGGGTCTTGTACGCCCGTGCACATAGTAATTTTGAAGCGAATTCGACATGTACGGCCGTACATGTGGTGATGAAGAAGGAATTGAAGAGATTTATGTTGCACGCCCGTACAATCTTGAAGAATGACTTCCAGTACTTAGCACTCTCTCTTGTACGACCGTACAAGATGCATATTTACGAGGAAAATGAGTATTGTACGGTCGTGACTTTTAGAAATGGGTCATTATCGCCTTCTTGAAACAGTATGACTGTTTAGTTTGTTTTAGTAAAAGGTCGTGTTTTTAAACACGACCCCCATAGACTATAAAGAGGGGTGATTAGTTTTGAAAAAAAAAGGAGATATCACATCATATGTTTTAGAAAGAATTATTAGGAGAGAGAGCCGGATTCCAAGAAGAACGGGAGAAAGTCATTGGATCCAGAATTCGTTTGTACAACCACTCCATAATCATTAAAAAGGGGTTTTACTTCTTCTCTTATATTGTTCATTGAATGTTTATCTTAGTTTCTATTATGTTTGTTATATGTTTGTGTTCATATGTCAATATGAATGAGTAGTGATTAGTTTATTACGAAGTCATATTAACAGGAATCATATATATCTGTTATAAATCTGTTTAATTACGAATTTCTAGTGTTGGGTCTTCAAATAAGTTAGGAAATTGTAGTGCACGACATATTCCTACATCAGATCTCATTGGAAAAGGTTGAGAAACAATTCTCTTGAGTAGATCTAAGGCATTAGAACAAACTACTCTTGTTGATAGAGATGTTAATAAGAAGTTTGCTGCATGCTTTCAAAGAATTTGAGAATAATAAGAGCTTTAATGCAATTCTGAATTGGCTATTAACTTAGAAGAGATTCTAGTAGATACAATTAGGATTAGGATTGATCTATTATGAGAATAATGATCATGAATTAAGAATTCTGCAGATAAGTAATTTACGAATGAATTTAGTTAAATCCTGTTAATATGATGGAGTAATTCTTCTGTATATTGTGTTAATAATTTGTTAAAATTATGTTTTATATGCTATTGTGATAAAATTTAGTAGTTAATATAGTTAAATTTATAATTATCTAATTAAATAATAATTAAACCTACATTGAATTGATTGCTAGATAATAATTGAAAGGGCGAGTAATAGTAATTGTCAGGATCCCAAGGAATACGACCCATAAGCCATTCCTATACTACAATTGATAGGTGCACTTGCCTATTGTTGATCTGATATTAGGAAAGGATTAGTGGAATTAATTGTTAAACTCAGATAGAACGCATCAGATTCCGGTTTAACTTCTGGTTTCGTCGAGATATTCGTAAGATCGTATAATTTTTTATCGTTTTATATTTTTAGCTCGACGTCTATGGTTTATCTTATTTTATTTGTGATTATTTAATAGTTTTTAGTTCTCGAGATCGTTTAACCGAGTCAGGGTTATGAGTTGACTCAGTTTGACTTTTGGTGAAAATTGGAAATTGTGATTCTAAAATTTTACCGAAGGATTTAGGATTTTATCATTTCGTTGTTAAGCGGTATTTGGATCTATCGTTTTGATTCGCGTTTTAGGAATTGGGTAGATTATTTAATTGGCGTACGAACGTTGGTTATACCGGTAGTTGGACTTTATATTTTGTTTCAAGGGTTCATGTTTTCTCAAGATCTAGAAAGCTTGTTCTTTATCTTATTTGGAATTAAGTTTTAACTTGATTCGATTTTTTTTAGGGTTTCGTTTCTAGTGTTTTGACTCGGTTTAGAATTTTTTTTTTTTTATCTTGAGTCAATTTTTCCGGGATTTGAATTTTGATTTTTAGACTTCCAGGATTATTTTTAAGAATTATGAAATTTTCGGGGGTTTACAAAAGATCTTCAAGAAAGTGCTTGAATTTATCAAAAATAAAAAATTTTGTTAGAAAACCTAAGAGAGAGAAAAAAAGAGTTATTTTTCTCGTCAAAACTAACTAAAGCAAGTATTATGTATAAAGAAAATAGAAATATGACCTCTTCTACTCGTAACAACACAGCTATTTATATTCAATAGCTTGCTAAGCATAGTAAAATTTGAAAATTGGTACCAAGGTTAATCGCAGGTGTGAACTACAAGTGCGATTGCTTTTGTGAAAAACACTACTGCCTTTATGAGAGCAATTGATACTGTGAATTTCACCATCTGTCTTTGCCATTACTCATCATGGTCATGGTTCAAAATGCGAACATAATTCCTTGTCAATTCATCCGTAGATGCAATTGAATGACTTCTACTATATTTTGTTGTTTTCCTTCTTTTCTTCATAAAAAATCTTCAATTCCTTCATTTGACCCATAGAAACTAGGAAACAACAATTTTTAACAATTAAGCACTTATTTCAAGAGAAATTAAGAAAATTCCCATAAAAACAAATATCATTAATCTTGATTTGAATAGAGTAAATAAAGTTTATCAAATTCTCCTTCACTTGAACTTTTTCTTGTCCTTAAGCAAATTGACAATCAAAACAAAGAAAAGACAAATAGAAAAGTAAATTATGAATGGTACAATCAGTCATTGAGCTGTACACCGAAGCTCGATTAGTTTGTCTTGCTTTACTTTCATCTTTTTCAATTACTAGCATAACCTTAACAATCATCACATATATTACTCCAGTCAACCTCATTATGACATGTACTTAAATTAATTATACTAGATTTACCGAGTTTAAGTAAATTAGCCTTTAACCTATTTAAACAAGATTCCAAAGTTAGAATTGCATTAAAGATCAAAAAAAGTAAAAAATATATATATATATAACTTCTTCCACTTATCATAAAAGTATAAACTTCTTCAGTTACTCTTCTAGACAAATTTCACCAAATGAGAAAGCATAACACATCGATTCAAAGCCTAGGTTTTCTCTCCCCCTAAACCCTCCTAACCACACCACCAACCACACCCCACTCCCCACCCCGTTTTATAATTACAAGCCCTAGAAGGGAAGGTTTTTGCCTTCTTTTTTTCTCTAGAGGGGTTTTTGCTCCTATCTTTTTGCTTTATTCCTTTAAAAGAGAGGAGTTTTTTTTTAATTTTTTTTTAGAAGGAAAATCATTAAGTTAAGAATATCATTTGAACTTTCTATAAAATGCTACAAAGTTCATCAAAGCTTATGAAAAGAAGAAAATACTAGTCAGTAAGCTTAAAATTCAACCAATTAACCTTTACTAAGGACCTTGCATCAATAAAAACTCTAAAATCATAAGTTAAGCAAATAAGACTACCTTATATGGATTTCACAAAGTAAGTCTAGCATAGTGAAAACAGCACAAAGACAAAATAATGGTGTTCAATGCTAAGATCATCTAAGTCACAAAGTAGTTTACTTCAGGAAAAAAAAAATTCAATTTGAGCACAATTAACAAAAAGTACCATTTCATCACTTTCTTATAAGAATTGGGGAAAATGATAAGAAAGAGTACAAGTTACTCTGCTCAAAATTAATGCAATTAGATTCAAAAGTTTAATTTCAATTTCATGTCATCTTTGCTTATATCCTTCTACATTACCCCAAACTTGTGATAGACATTGCTCTCAATGTCTAAAATGAGAACAAGTGGAGAAAACCCAAAAAGAAAATGCAATCACAAAACAAAGGATGAAAGCAATACTTCCTTTAAAAAATGAATCGCTACCATATATCAATACCCTATATTCAAAACAAAAATAGACTCGAATAAACAAGGGTAACAATATGATGAAATCAACTACTGCCTATGAAACAAATATAATCATAGGGGCGATTAAACATGCATTTGAAACTGTAAATGAAGCATGAAAATGATAGATTAAACCACAACTGTGAATGCGAATGTGACCAACTCTATGAAAAATTTGAATTATGTTAACAATTATCCACGAGCACTATTGGAAATGCGATCAAAACTATGCTTATGAAAAATAGGTAGAAATTCTAATCACAAGTGCAAGTTACACCACGATCAACATTGTGAGTAAAAACAACATGTAAAGAATACATAATTACAACCACAAATAAAGGTAAAGACCGCAATCAAATTGAAGCAATCAAAATATCATCTGATGAGCCTGGTTTTTTCATTTCCCGTTTTAATTTCTTTTAATTCGATTTCTACCAAACCCTAACCCATTTGATACAAACCCTCGACTAGGAACTAAAAGAAATATGATTTTCAAAAAATTTAAGAGTAGCCACCCAAGCAAAATGGGGAAAAAATTGTAAGTTATGATTAACGGGTTGGTTCATTCTAATTTAGCCACTGATCTGCAAAAAAAAAAAAATAAAAAAAATTAAAACTAACTTTGTTAAACCAAATATTTCTAGATTTAGAGGCTATCCTATCAAAACTAAATGATTACCACCCTCATTCTTAATTTAAAGTTTATCCCTTTTTAATGCTAAAAAAATAAAATTTACAAATCAAAGTATTTACAATTTATCATTAAAATTTACATATTTAAAAAATATTTACAATAAACAATGAATCAATTCAATATTTACAAAAATAAAAAAAGTTTTTTTTTTTAATTTTTTATGTCGGCCTAGAGGTGCTTACGTACACGCTCATCGGGATTAGACGACGCGTAATTCATTTAAGAAAATTTCAATTTATTGATAGTTTTTAATTAAAAAAGAATCTTTCCACTTTAAGTTTATTAAGTTTTATTAATTTTATGAAAATTAACAATTTTTATTACAAGCCCTAAATCTATCGAATTAGGTAATTAAAAAAAATTAGGTGACAAAAATTTGATCAAGAAACTATGTCATAACAAGCACATCAACTCAATCTACACATCAATATTAGAGTTTCCTATGAAGATCATCAACATGAAGTATTATAATCATAACTAGACAAGCTTATATTAACATTATGACAAGGTCTCAATTTATGACACCATGAGTATATATGTAATTAAAAATTTAAATGATTCAAAATTATGGCATGGTTAGATATCACTTACAAATTGGAACTTCAATTAAACATGTTTTTAATATCATGGCTCCATTTATATTAATATAACACATGTATCACGGCAAAATTACATATTCATATCAACATGCTATTAATAGAACATATATCCATCATGGTGGATCGCATATATATCATGGTGCATCAAACTTAGACATTTATGAAATCACATATTAATTCACAAAGACATCCGTTATTACAACTTCGTATAAAGATCTAACATTTTAAAATTATGATACAAGCATCCAAAAACACTATTATGACTATTACTAATTACACCCTTTAGATTCTCAACACAATACATTCGTATTCGTAATATATATAATTTTATTGTTATAAATAACATGACATTTTTCTTACTAATATTGTTGTTCTGTTTCCCCCCCTTTTTTATGACGTCGCTATTTATTAATTCCCTACCGTATATTATTACTGGTTCTGTTGTTCTTATTATAGTTTTTATATTATAGTTATTATTATTAAAATAAAAAAGAAAATCGAAACAAACAAAACTATAAAAACTTACCTGTGATGTCGGGGAATAACTGGAGCAAAGGAATTCAGAGTTGAAACAGGGATGAGGTCGTGGGCGCAAGCTTAGAGCCCTAGTGGTGGGCAAGTCGGGCCTGGGTTGATGGAGGGCACTGGGGTTCCGATATTGATGGTTTAGATTAAAAATAGCGGAAAGTGGCTGTAGATTTAGGTCAGAACTGATTCCAATGATTTGGAGTAACTTAAAGCTTCAAGATGTAGATTTGGATTTGAATTTTTGAAAGTGATTTTGGCTGTGTTTATAAGTTTCTCTTCTGATTTATATGGAATTCTTTTGTTTGTGTTTTTTTTTTTTCTTTGTCTTGTGTCCGTCTTTTCCATTAATATGTACTAAATATTTATAGATTCTCTACCTACACGCTTTTCGCTTGCTTACCTACTTGCTTACCTATTCGCTTATCTCATCTAGTCAATGGAAGCTTGTGGAAAAAAATAAATAAAAAGAAGAGTAGTTTGCCTCATCGTAGAATCGAACCTAAGTTTCCCTTATGCATGCTAGCGACTTATTCATACAAACTATTGGCCTAAGTCTTGTTTTTATTTGTACAAAAATTATATTTAATGCTTCAAAAATGGGCTTAATTAAATAGATCAATTTACATGGACTATTTAATTGAGTCTATAAAAACTTATAATTAATATTAGTACTATATCAAGTCAATTTTTTTTATTTGTCATTACTATTTATTTATTTTTATTATTTCATTTTCTTTGTAATTTATGAGCTTAATATAATATCAATTTTTACTATAAATTAAAGCCTTAAATAGACAAAAATCGATGTCTACACCATCCATAACAAAAGATTAAAGTCATTAGAATCTTATCAATTTCAACACAAATGATTAAGTTGATAAAGATTAAGTACAAAAAACATTGGCTTGTAAAAACAAACTTTAAAAAAGAAAGCTTGGGTATCGACCCTATAGTCTCTAGAATCTTTAGTTCTACTAGGACCTTCATCAACAAAGTTCATGCTCTTATCCTTTTTTGTGTTGTCTTCCATGAATTTTTCAGCTTGTTGAAAAACGGTAGTGTTAAATTGCTCAGCATTAGAATCTTCCAAATTGTGACCATAGTAATGGCTGAAAAAGAACCTATTAAGGGTTACTGCAAAAATATGAGTATGATCATAAAATTTAGGACCCTGATCTTGAACTTGAGCATCCCTTTTCTCAATATTAGAAAAATCTGTCTGTACCTCAACTTCTTCCTGCAAATCTTTAGCTAATTCTCATTCAAGCTCATAGCAAGCATCTTCATAAAGAGAAGAACTAACTGACTCTATTCTGTCAGCTACTTTTTCAGCCTTTGCTTCCTCAAATCCGGTGGTAGCTTCGCCTCTTTGAGAATTTTCTTACAGTAAAACTAAATTATCATGTTTTCATTTTATTGCAAGAGACTTCTTTTTATTTAATTTATGGGTTGGAATGCCATGTCTTTCTACACTGTCTTCTTTTGGAGAATAAGAAAATGTCATGGGAAAATTATTTTGTGCTTCAAAATGAGTGTGCGAAGGACTAATAATAGGCTGAGAAACATTTGGCTTTTTCGAACTCAAAGGAAGAGAATAAGATTGTGATTTTTGCATTGGAGTCATAGATGATGTTGTTTGTTTTGGAGGTTTTAATGGAAACCTAAATGTGGACTTAGAAACAAAAGATGATTATTGTGTAGGTGGTTAAGTAGAAGTAGAAGGAATGTCAAGGTTAAATGATTGAGGATGACGTGGTGATGGTGGGTAATACCCTGAAGAATAAGAAGATGACGATCTTGAACGTTTACAAGGTGCATGCCTTTGGCTTATCAAAGTCATCATGATAATTTGGATATTGTTTTTTGAAAAGCTCATATGATTTATCAATATTCCATCTACGCCAAGGACGAAGATCAAAATTAACTTTTCCTGTCAAAAGTAATAAAATTGGTTATAATCGATCGAATTATTTGCTCTAAATCTGCATCAATAGACCCTATATCTTTCTTATACTTTGCTTTGAATTCCTTCATGTCATCCATATCTCTTCTTAACTCCTTCACATGCTTGTTTAAATGAACAAATAATCTTGAGAAAATGTGGATGTCTGTACTGGTACATCTTCTTCAACTCCCCAAGCCTCTCTATCTACATCATAAGTAGGTCTTGTAATACCCCATCTATGAAACACATCACCATCAAATGCTTCAAATGTCCCAATAGAATCAATTGGCTCATTCTCAGTTGGCCAAATTTCTAAGTTCTTTCAAACTCATGTAATGAAACCATCAACATAGATTCCTTTCCCTTGTTTTGATGTTTGGTGCCTAATAGCCTAGACTACCAACAAACCAACATTCATCTTGAAAATTTTCACCATACTATACAATGGAATCAAATCTCCTTGTGAAATAGAACTATTATTCTCTATCCTTGAATGAGTTGATCTAACTAAAAAGTAATGCAAAAGCTTGACACTCAACTTCTTAAAGGTTGAACCTTTAGTATTTGAAGGAGATAAAGTATTAGTCATAAGAATTTCCTTTTCAAACTCTCTTCCTTCAAGTGGGATGTCAATTGCAAAATTTTTAAAGCTCTTATATAAAATTTCTTCTTCATTCCCATACAATCCTAAAGCAGTAATAAAGTTTTGCATAGGCACTTCTCTTCTCTCACCAAAAGCAACAAAACTAATTATCTTTATTATGAAAACTAGTAAGAAAGATTAAAGTTGTTTCCCTATAAATTTCCTTGTTGATAGCAAAAACTTCTAACCATGCTTTATCTTCAGAATATCTTCTAAATGCATGTGCCACTCCATACTCCTTCAGAAAGTGCCAATTCAAAACTGGACTTCTAACTACCACCTTTTTCAAATAATGCTTAAACAATTTCTTCTCTTAATCATTGAATAAAGCGGGTGGTTGAATTTCTTTACCTAATTGAGGATTAGGTTAGGGATTAACACAGATTTTGATGATTTGATCCTTCCTCTTTTAGACTTGTTTTTCTTTGAAGCTACGAAAGTTTTTGTTGCAACTCTCTTAGGTACCATGTTCTTGCAAAAAGAATGTGTAAGATTATCAGCAATGTAGTTCATTACAACAAATGGAAGATTTCATCCAATCAAACTCTACATAATGAACAACATGAGTCCAAACACAAAACACAGTGATATCACACACTTACAAGAGCTAGGATTTCAAAATAAAATCGAGTTAAACAAGTGGAAAAACCCTAATATTAACAAGTAAACCAAATTCCTTCATTTTATCAACTCAATTTCATAAGTCGTCACAATTTCGAGTTAACCCAAATATTTTGAAAAATCTTATTCAAAACTTTACACCTTAGAATATAAGAGACATAAGAGAAAGCAACTTACCTTAATTGATTGAAGATGATTTCAAACTTGCAAAATTGAGTAATAGTGGTGATTTGAAAGCTAAATGAGAACAAGGGTTTAAAACAAGACAAGGTGCGAATAAAATGTGGTAAAAAACAAGCAGTGAAAAACAACTTGAGCTTGACCGAGTCTTATATAGCTTACCAAACCCCTTTACCAAACATGGTTGTAAAATAAACTTTTGCTCTATGGAAATGAACTGTGGTTGTGCTTAAGGTGGTGATTGAACCTACACCAAACAATTAAGCATAAAAATACATCCAAGTTAAAACATAAGGTGCGATCAATACTAACAAAGTTCCAATAATACAACTCAACTCACCACAGTCGTGAAAATGAATGCAAAACAAACCCTCTTTAAAGAACATCTAACTCAAAATGTGATTAAACATCCATCACATGCTTAAAAAGTAACTAGTGACATTATCCAACAAAACAAAACAAAAGAAAATTATGAAAAGATTAGAACAAGTCTCAAAACTAAATACAAAACAACACAAAGAAAAACAAGAAAACCAAGAAAACTCCATTAGCAAGCCACACTCCACTTCCATCTTCAGTTATTGACTTGATCCTTAGGATTAAGTTCTATATTTCTAGGCAAAGCCATTGGTATAATAACTTTGATATGGCTCATCGGCCTTCTTATAGAGGAGCTCCTCGATTTACTATAAAAGAAGTAAGTAAACAAACAAAACTACATTATTATACTTATGACAAAAAATAATGGGTAGCCAATAGAAAAAAGAATAAGGATAAGGTATACGATAGTTACCAATGTTCTGTTGAATGTGACCAGCAGACCTAAAAGCTACTTTAAAAAAGTAAATACTATAAAAAGTTACTAAAGTAAAAACCAATGTAGTTCGACCTTTATAAAGTAGATTTGCTCTGTCTCTGCTAAAAAGGTTTGTTTCAAACTAAAAATGACTTGTGCTTTATCCACTTATAATATAAAGTGCAACAAAGAGAGATTATTTTTTTTGTGACCAATCAGAGTCGATACTATCATTTTTTGGGTATAACCATATGGATAGCATTCTTTAATTGTTGTTTTATATTTTTATCATGGATCACATGCTTTATAGTTATTGAGAATCTAAGAATAATCTTCATAGGGATCTTGGCCATATAACATTAATCTAGATGGTTCTAGCTTAGTTTAGCTCGATTTAAGTACATTGGTTGGCCTTGATTTTGTGCATGTTATTGAGCCATTGTTTGATCTTTTTGTGGCTTCGCCTTCTAATACTCCTGGCTATAGCCCCATGGTACTCTTGACTCAGAAGCTTCTGACCATATTTCCTAGTGATGGTCATGTTTACTATATAAAGCTTTCTTTAAAGTTTGCAATAATAGCAATATTATTTTAGATATCAAAGAGAATATCATCGAGGACAACATTATTTGAAATTTGATAAAATGAAAAAATTTAGTTTGAATCCATTATTGCCTAAGCTAAATAATCAATATGAGATCTTCTTTGTTGTGTCTTGGACACATTTTCTCCATGTTCTCCATCCATGCTTTAATAATGGCTTTTCAGTCTTTTAATGCCCTAAACCATCCTAGCAACTCTGCCAGACATGGGATTGACTTTCCTTTTGCAAATTAACATTAGATAAAAATTATAGTGCTTTAATAGCTAGCATTTAAATAACTGATGTCACAACATACATGGTACTTTAAATATGACAACCCACCATAAATCCTCCTAAGGAAAGAGGTCTCCCTCTTGGATGTTCTAGTTCCCCGTTAACAACTTACGAAACTTCCAAAATACACTGCACCAATAATTTTTAAAGAGGAATTATTAAGATTAAAAGTGGTAAATAAGTTTGGAGGTTTACAACACGTAATTTAAAGGTTCTCAAACTAACGAAATTCATGAAATAACTAAGTCAAGAGTTATCCTACTAGAAAAGCATAAGTTGAGAGGAAATGGTCTCTTATACCTTCCAACTACTCTTCTTACCCATTCTTACCAAGAGTAGTGAGTCTTACCCAAGCTAATCTTCTGGATGTATCATAGATGGAAGTACCTGAAATTCTAAATGTCCTATGGGGGTATGAAAAACTATCACTCAATGAGGAGCAAAAACACAAAAGTAGCAACTACAATAAGTATAAGCAAGTTTTCAAATCATAATTACACATAGGCAAGTATATGCGATGCAACATCGCACATGTCTTCCAATAACTACCGTGAAGTTTAGGATATGACCCTCCTTTAACCTTAGGTTTGGAACCACAACTGCTATTAGTGTTCGAATGTCTAATACAACTCGAATCTCTTAGTGTGCTATTTTGACCACATAACACCTTTGTCTTCAACTATATTAATTTATGGTGCCCACAGGCCCAAAATGATAGGGTGACTTTAAGCTCCACTAAATGCATGATGTTTCCCTACATCATATAGGTCGTAGATAGTGAAGGAGGACCACCACCAACACATCATCTTTTATGGGACTGCCACTTGGACGTCATCATTTTTGCCTACTGAGTAACATTAAGAGCCTTTGAGTAATGACATGTTTCGTATAATCCATGTTAGATTTTAATCAAAACTCTAGTTATTAATTAGTTTAATCATGAGGTAATCAACCAATTAGGAACATAGATACTTAGCAACTAATAGACATGTTACAAGCCCTATAAACAACAATCATAAAGACCATTTTTAATCCTAGCACCTTAATTTCAATTCATGTTCCATCACGTCAATTAAGCCTACATTCATTGATTATGGCATATAATTGTGAAATATACATATGAAATACATACATATATAAAAAAAGAAGGGCTAGCGACCTTGTAACCAAGTGACATTATCTTGGTTTCTTAAGTGAGAGGTACCAAGTTCGAATCCCTTCTTCTTGTTGTAATGGTCTAAAAAACCAAAAAAAAAAAAAGGGAAATTCTCGATTCATAATGTTGCATTCATTATTATAATGGGTCTATTATAAATGTGTTAAAGTTACTTACATTTTAGGGATGAAGCTTTTCAAATTTTGATGTGAGCCTTCATTTGTTTGAGACCATTACCAATATACCTTTAACATTACATAATTCCATATTTTTCTATATAAATCCATATTTTCACTAGAATCATATACTATTCTCATTCATTTATTACCATTACCTATGTCATTATTATTATATTCATTATTTTATTATTAATGAGTATAATCCACTTGTAGTGTCATATGGTTTTTTGTCTCGTGTCCAATTACTTATTAAAGGTATCGCAAACAACAGCAATGGAAATTAACTCATGATTATATCATTTCTTCTACGTTCATCATAAATCATATCGGAAAAACATTAGTACTGTGATAACGGTACCTATATTTCTTTACACAAAATTTATTCCTTTTCGTAAGGTTGTGATGTATATATGCATATATAATCATTTGCTTATGATACGAATAAATTTATGTCAGAATTACATAGTGAAATTTCTCAGATGAATAGAAAGTATAGAACGATAGAATTTGTATGTTTTATGATTTTTATGGATTTTTTTAAGTTTCCAATAATCAAACACAATAAGATATAGGATATGAACAATCCATCTTCTTGAATATGATGCACCAAGAGAAGAATCGAACGGGCTGTTTCACTCAATTGATATGATGCACGATTACAAGAAACAATAAAGAATAATATTGATAAAAACTCAATATTACTGGATAGGGTTTTGGAAACAATTTCAAAAAAAGCCAACAATGGCAATTGAGAACAATCAACGTCAAAGATTTCAAAAGATAGGTAGGCTAATGCTAACATAACCCTGATGACTCTTACATGCTCTTAAAGCAGGGTAAGGGCAAATATGGAATATAAAAGTCAAAACAATTAAAATAAGAAACTAAAAATAAACTTTGGAAACAAGGTACGCTGCAAACCATGGTTGTACATCAAGGGATGAACTCTGCAATCACACAATTAGGCACTGAACAATACACGTTAGTGAAACCCTCTATCACGGACCTAGGCATGATCATGCTGTAGGTTGTGATCTCTTTAACCTTCAGATTTCCCTATTGACATCATTCTCACAAACTCGATCATAGTCATGATGGAGGGAGTGATCTTTGTCACTGACTTGGTCACGGCTTTAATGGAGGGAATGATCTCCGCTATGACTTTATTTGCTTGTTCCGCTTTAATCACCATCCTTGGCACGACCGTGGTCTTCAATATTGATGATTTTCCTTCTTGTCGTGTCTTTCCTTCACACTAAAGCACACTACATCATGTCCATTGTTAAAGTGTATTAAATGTCTTTGTAAATATTCCATCTCACCTTCATTAAGCTCATCAAGAATGATTCATTGAGCTAAGTTCACCAATCCTTTATCTTTAGATGGAGTTATTAGTCCAACCGAACCCTGATCCCGTCATATCTCCTGGGTTCATGAAGATTTGCTCTCAAATCTTTGAAAGTGCATATGCCTAGATCAAAGACAAACCTGCAAAACTCAAAAGTAGTTACATAAAAATTCTTAACTTAACTTGGCTCATAAACAACCTCCAATACTCGAACCACAAATCCTCTCTAAAATAATGACTCCCAAAGCATTTCAACATTAACTCCAAGCACTCTTATTCATACTATACCATAATTGATGCTCACAATCAAAGGCTTCCCAAACAAGTCATACTACTCATCATGAACTCAATCAACTAAAATCTCATTAATATGAAGACAAATACTCATCTAACAAGTCTCAAATTGATTCCAACTAATCTTCTATAGATAAAGACATAACAATGCTCAAACTTTTTCCTTGCAACATTTCAATCTACTTTCATCACTAAACATCCACTCTAACCAACATCAAACACCTTATCTTCAACTACAAAACTTCCTTTATACAATTCAATAGTAAGAGAACCCAATAACATCGGCTTTGAACCATGAAAACAAGACAAAACACGACTATCCAGTGGTTTAACAACCTTCTTCCTCCAATAGCCAGTTTATAGATAGGCAAACTATAGTGCCATACCAAAATCAAATACTTTGCTAATATATATAACCATCTCTTAGACTTCAATGGACTTTAGCAATTAATTCACACGACTTCATAGGTAACATATAGCTAACATGTTTAATACTATTCCCAAACTCCATCAATGAATCGGCAAGAACCCAAAGAACGATGGAACAATGATATGATAATACCTGTGTTTATTAGTGGTTTTTGATGAGAACAAAAGTGGCACCAACTCAAGCACACAAATATCAAAAGGTAACTCTAATTCAAGGTCACATGGTATAGCTCCTATAATATCTGTTTGCTTCACCTACCAGCCCTTATTTTTGCCTCATTCAACTCTTATTTAGGATTCATCCTCAACCTAGTAACCCTAACTGATCAAAACTCTTAGGCAATAATATTAATTTTTCTTCTTAGTTATTTTAAAAGAACAACAATTACGCTACTCATCATACATTACTTTTCTATCACTTACCGAAGGATTGCCAAGGAAAACATGAGAAATACTAGTAGGTACTACATCACACAAAACTTCATCAAAATATTGATTTGAAAGAGAAATAGGCACTCGAACTTGTTCAGTGACATGAGTCAATTTATCACCATCCCCTACTTGATATAATAAGGTTGTGGATAAACTATAGTTGGCAGCTTCAATCTATTTACCATATCCTTCACTGCGATATTAACTTAAAAATCACGATTGAAACTGTAGTAATTATACCTATTATACTTTAATAATTTTCAATTTCAGACACAAGTGTAATACTTAACCAGTCAGCAAAATCACCGAATACAATGCAGCATTATCTGGTAAATCCAGGTTGTATCCACATGGAGCTATATAACTAATTACTAGAATTTGAATCTTACCCTAATCTAAGCTATCAAATTTCAAATTCTTAATTACTTTATGGTGATTGACTAAAAATTTTCTATCAAATGATCGTTAAGGATTAAAACCTTATATTCTAGCAACAACAACGAGGGATATAGGTTTAGGAGATGCAGATACAATTATGAATAATGCATTTATATTCTCATTTGAAATTACTCATGCTTTAAATTGATATTTGAAATTGATTATTTGGGATTTAATCAAATTCACTAGAAATTGCTCACCTCCTGAAGTAACAAAAATCTTATCATAACATAAACTATCCTGCCAATGCAATTTATCAATGATTAACTGTTTCATAGTAATTTGCTCTCACCAAAATTACTATTCTAGTTAAAACTACAAACTAAGCACTGCCAAGTGACCTAAATTTGTAATTCTAACCTCAATAAGATTAGTGAATTCTTAAATTTCATCACAAACTTATATATTCCTATGACAAATCTTTTTCAAAAACTTAAGTTTTACTTGTACGGATCATTGTATCCCTCTCGGGTATCTTTAATCATATCCATCTAATTTATGTTGATTAGACACATGTTAAACAGATTACAAGCAAAGATAACTAAATTCCCAAATAATTAAAATCAATATCAATATGATTCATAAATCAATTGATCGAATCCATTCATGCATAATCATAACAATCTATGAACAAGCATCTCAAAATACAATCAAGCATATATATATATATATATATAATAAAACAGGGATATAAACACCTTAAAATTGATTCCTTTCCATAAAATGATGTCTCCATATCCATAACCCCACAAATGTGAGCATTACTTGATTGTATCTAAACCCTAATCAACTTATGTTGCTAGAACATTAGGGTTTTAGTTGCCTAAAGAAGAAACAAACTCAAACATTATTAAAACTCTCTTTTTCTCTCTTTTTTGATGGTTTTCGAATGTCTTATTGTGAAGGAAACCTTAGAATATATAAGCAAAATTCCAGGTGTTTCATCTAATTTTTGTAGTTACAAAACGTACGTTGGCGGCTTACAAGAGGCGTACATTCTTACAATACTTTGAACATTGGCGGCTTTAGCTTCGGTGTTAATGGTTTGAATTCTATGGATGACCTACGTTGCTTAAACGCCGGTGGCGTAGGGTTTGAAATGCCGATGTGAAAGGGAAACATCACAAGCTAGCCAGATCTACTTCAAGACCGGCCATACAGATGATAGCCTTTAAAAATCCAATTCTGTGGACGTTCAAAGCCGTTTCAACATCGACAGCTTTGATTCCCAGAAAGCCGACGTTGAATAAAATTGTAGAAGCTAGCTTTTTCCTCCTTCTACAATGGCAGTGTTGAGCCAGTGCTTGATTCTTGGTTACTGATCTTCAGCCTACACCGCCCCAAGGCCGATGGAGTATAGGACAATTTTGCCGGCCTTTGAATTCTTGAATCTATTTCACTTCAAAGCTGGGTTGAAAGTCGGCAGCATAAAGGCGGTGTTAACCTCTAGGCCGACTATACGCCGGCAGCTTAGGCTTTAGAAAAGCCGGCGTACCCCCTAAGATTCTTCAATTTCAGTTCAAACTTCCTTATTTTGTTTCCTTTGTTCAATTTAGACTTGAAACATTAACTTAACAATCCAAGTACCAATTCTAGCAATTTTCATAAAATTCAAGACAAATTAATCACTAGTTGCGTATTAAAAAGTTGTGTAGAATATGATCTTATCAATTCGTCCATACTTGAACTTTTGCTTGTCTTCAAGCAAAACAATTAAGAACAAAACTTTTGAAATCTATCATAGATAGTACCATTTTTGTAATTCAAGCATCAATTCTTTTCTTTTAACTTACTTTTCTTGTACCTACTGCTCTAACCACACTATTTTTCTTGTAATTAGAGTACTTTAATTTAAATTTAGGGGGTAATCCAGAAAAAACAAGTTTTAATCTCAGTTTTTAACAAAATAACATTCTATTCAAAAGTAGATAAACAATCCACTAAGGAAAAATACTCATTTAGACTTCATTGGACTTTTAGCTTACGTATACTCTTAGCAACACAAAATGAAAACATGTGGTATATACTTTTCCCTTAGATTTTCTCCTTCTTTATTATAAGTCTCCTTTCATTTGAATCTTTGCATTTATTTTTCTTTTCTTTTTCATACAAGCATTTATTTTATTTTTGTTTGAGAGGTTTTTGCCTCCATCTTTTTGTTTTTCCAAAGTTCAAAAATTAAACCTTTGCCTTTCTCCCCTTCTCGTTATAGTGAGTTTATTGAGTCAGCACATCCTAGGCTCATCACCCAAGTGACCAAGTTTCAAGATACCCCTAGGAACTCTTTCTCACTTTAACATTCAAGTTCAGATACTCATGACTCAAATTTTTAAGTCAGTGGAGTAGAGGCTATGCTTATTTCTTTCTTTTCTTTGAATGCAATAACAAACTTAAGACTTATTTTTATAAAAGATCACTAAATGAAAAATTTCCTCTACCTCTTTCACTAAATGTTATAAAGTTATTAAATAACTCAAAGAGTATATATAAACTAAAATTTCCTGGAAGTAAACCTGTTTATTTTTCATAAAAGGACTCGATCGACTCTTAAATTTCCAATTCTAAAGCTAAAAACAAAGTAAACTTGTTCTTAAGAATTTCACAACTTAATTTCAACTAAGTAAACCAACCACAACAGCAAGTGAGTAAGGTACTTTAGCAAGTTATTTTCATTGTTTCTTTGTTTAATCAAATGCTATTAATCAATACTTTGTACTATCTCCATATTTCAAGAACTTTTTGAAAAATTTTGGCATGATTTCACCATAAGTTGCTTTAAGACCAAACTTTCAAGGTGGTTATTTCACTTAGATCAATCCTACATATGTCGTATATATTAAAATAAACAGTAGCAATTCAAGCATCCAGATCATATTCACAACTTCATTCATTCATTCAATTTCTCCATTAGTTATCCCTTCCCCCATTCTTCAATCAAACAGTGTCCTCACCGTTTCTCATCAATTTTCAACTAGAGGAAAGGAATAAAAAGTGCAAGAGAAAGAAATTGGTACTTTTCTGATTTCGTTTGTTTCAAAGTCATCAAATTTTCAGTGCAAGAGAGTGTTTGCTTTGTTTTTTGCCCTATAGTTGCTACAAAAGAAAAACAAAAAGAAAGTAAAAGCAAAAATAAAAACCTATCTACTAAGATAAGTGCATATTAGAAAAATTCTACCTACAAGGACTTGGGTGCTCATAATAAGTATAGGACAAATGAAAAATAAGAAACAAATAAAAGCAAATGAGAGTTAGCAGGGTCTCTAGCTCTCTAGCCCTAGACTAGATCTATTAGTGTACTCTGAGCTAGCTATGGGAGTGTGCTCTAAGCTGGGTCAAGACCCAGTAGAAGTCTCATAGATCAACTCATCCCCAACTGCTTGATTAGTGCAGCAGATAGCAGCTTTCACTACCTTGAAGATCATACTGCGGAATTTCTTGTTTTTCTTGATTTTCTTATCTTGTCTATCCCAGAGTTCTTGATTTTGCTTCTTTAAATCTTGAATATCCAGCCTAAGCTGATCCATATCATGTCTAAATGAAGTACCAGGAGGAGGAGGAGAAGATGATGATGGGATATTAGTAGGAGCAACTGGAGGTTGAATATCTTGATCATGAATCTCATATACTGCTTGCTGAACTCCTAGGGACTTTGAAAAGTCCCCAGCCTCTAAATGGTGCAAATGAGATCTTATTGCTATCAATCCTCTCATCACCAACTGGTTCTTCAAAAATCTTCGTTCCCTTCAACAGTTTAGTGATGTAACCTCCACAAAACAGGAATCCGGTCCTAGTATCATTGGCTTATCGAAAGATGAAATTTGCTATTTCCACTCCCAAATCAATCCTATAGTCTGTAATAAGACTATACAAATAAAACATGTCAAAACTAGTCACTTTGCTGTGACTAGTCTTCTTGCAACTCACTGTGCGTGCAAGGATATGATGGAGAAGCTGATGTTCCACTTTTGTAAAAGTGGAGGCAATCGATTTGGATGTAATGTAGGGATCCTGTGAATGAGCAATTAACTCAGCCCAATAAGCTTCTTGTGTCATGGCATTTTCTCCTTTGGGCCAGGAGTTGGGAAGTTCTAAATTGTTCTACTCCTCATCATATAAGCCGAGAACCTTCCCCATCGCCTTTAACCTGATCTCCTGAATCTGCCCATAAGCCTGAAAGATAAATTTGGATTTATCTCCCTCTGACTCCATTTTTAAAGTGGAGAGAACTTCAATGGTTAGATTTTTGTATGTAGGTTCTCTCCATCCAAAAATCTTTAGCCAGAATTCATCTCTTATCAAATTTAGTACACGATCGTGATTTCCAAAGTCATCCAGTAACTCCCAATCCATATGTTAGGAGTTCATGAAATCCATTTTCAGAAGTCGTTTCTTGCGATTCTTAGCGTACTGCTGACTGGACAAAACATTCCTGGACCGAGATCCTGAAGATGGCTTAGTAGTGCGTTGTTTCTTTTGTTTTGGAGCCATATCTGCAAAAATATCAATCTTAATTATAATTATAAAAGGAATTCACCACTCACAAAATATCAATATTAGAATTGTGTTTGGGCTAAAGCCTAAATCTAACACATCATGTAATAACATTTAAGAACAAGACTTAGCACATTCTAATTCTAATAATCTTAGAGTAATTTGGTTGAATGCACTCATAATATATGCCTAATACTTGTCACAACATGAGTTTAAACAAATCTAGAATACTAGGCATATCAAACAATGAAACACATGGCATGGAATTGGTGTTGACAAATCTACACTTGTAAAGTGGATTCAAAGCTGGCAGCCTAGACTAGCCTAATTAGAATTGAACGTTAGGAATTCAAAATTCAGTGGGAAAAGTGTAAGTTGTGATTTTCAAAACAATTGCATCAAAAACTCTTTTAAACACTTCTAAACCCTATTTAATCTTCAAAATTTGCACAATTTCAAATTCCTAAGTCCAAATTGGAGTAATTAAACTAATTTGTGCTAAATCTCAGCATGGAAAACCATTTTGTTCATAAATTTCAGCAAAAACACAAAAGCCCAAAATTTTGAATTTTCAAACCCATTTTTTCATTATAGAACGCTAATTAACACATTCTTAAAATCAGAATAAGCGATGCAATTATAGTGTAATCCAACATGCATACAATAATCCATATCAGTCAAACAACCATCAGCAGCCACTAATTCATCAATCCAACCAATTTGCAATCCCATCCTCCTTTGTCTCAATTCGCAACACAAGTTCAACTTAATCTCAATTCATAGCATGTTACAAAGATTTATAGTAGAATAATTGTAATCAATTAAGCATAAAGATTGAGATTGAGAGAAAAAAAATTACTTACTTGATCGAGTCCAATTGATGTCCAAGTGAGTGGAGGTGTCGAAAGAGTGTAAGGGAGAGTTGAGAGTGAGAGTAAGTTAGAGAGAAATGAGGGTGAGAGAGAGAAATACCTGTTAAAATCGAAATTGCAGAACATACGCTGGCAAATCTGTTGAGTACGCTGGTGGCGTAAGTGCCAGTGTATCAAAATTTTAATTCTTGCCGAGAGCAAATGGTTGGCGGCTTTCCTTTTTACACTACCGGCATATAGGTCTATGCCGGATTCAACGCTGGTGGCATTAAAAACCCACGTGTCAGCATTCGTCGGGATTAAATACCTTTAAAAATGATAATTGCGCCGCCCCAAACACTGGTGGCGTAAATCATATCGAGCCAGCATTCTCATAATTTTGGCCTCGATTGTAAATGCTGGCTTTAAGTCGGCGGCTTTGAATCTCCAAGTGCTGGCATTCATCATTTTTCTCTCTCTCTCTCTTTTTTTTTTTTTATATATCTCTCTAAATGACTAGAATATAGCTCTAATAGCAAAAATTTAGTACTCTAAAAATTAGAACACTTACCTTGCAATTCCCTAGAGCTTTCCAATTTGACCAAATTGTTCCTCGTTCTCTTTTTGAAGTTGAATCGTCCTTATCAGTTAAAAGCACAATTTTCCTCTTTTTGCATGATATGTACATACTAAACACTAAGTTAGGAAAAACAAAACAAAAATACTACTTTTAAGTTAGACATGGGTTGCCCCCCAAGAAGTGTTTAGTTTAAAGTCTCTTAGCCCGATTTTCCCTTTATAAGCTCAGCTTGGATCTTTAAGATCCAGGTCCTTCTTACTTGCCTCCACAAATCTTCTCTCCCAAAAGTTTTTCAGTTGATGACCATTGACTTGGAACGGCTCCTCTCCATCTTTCTTGATTTCAATAACTCCATAAGGGAAGACTTTTGTGATCTCAAATGGGCCCGACCACCTGGACCTTAGCTTACCAAGAAAAAGCCTTAAACGAGAGTTATAGAGTAAAGCCGTTTGTCCTTTCTTGAATTCTCGATATAAGATTTGCCTATCATGCCACTTCTGGGTTCTCTCCTTGTAGATGTGACCATTCTCAAAAGCCTCATTTTGAAACTCATCCAGTTCATTCAATTGGAGTAACCTGTGGTTCCCAACAGTTTTGCCGATCAAAGTTCAAGAACTTTATTGCTTAGTAAGCTTTATGTTCCAATTCCACAGGGAGATGACAAGCTTTTCCATACAGCATGTGGTATGGGGACATTCCAATGGGGTTCTTGTAAGCAGTTCGATAAGCCCAAAGTGCATCATCAAGCTTGAGTGACCAATTCTTCCTTGATGAATTGACTGTTTTATCAAGGATTCGCTTAAGCTTTCTATTAGATAGCTCTACCTGACTACTTGTTTGAGGATGATAAGGTGTGGCCACCTTATGTCTCACTCCATACTTTGCAAGTAAATTGTCAAATTGTTTATTGCAAAAGTGAGTTCTTCCATCACTAATAATTACTCTTGGTGTCCCATACCTAGTGGAAATGTTTCTTTTTAATAACTCAAGTACTCCTTATGCATCATTAGTAGGAAGAACAACAGCTTCAACCCATTTTGATACATAATCAACCGCTACAAGGATATACTTGTTATTGAAAGATGATGGGAATGGTCCCATAAAATCTATCCCCCAAACATCAAAGATTTCTATCACTAGGATCACATGCTGTGGTATCTCATGTCGCTTGGAAATGTTCCCTGTTCTTTGACATTGATTACAACTCTAAACATATTCTCTACAGTCTCTAAACAAAGTGGGCCAGTAAAATCCATATTGAAGTACCTTGGCAGCAGTTCTTTCCACACCAAAATGACCACCAGCTTCTCAATTATGACAGTGATAAAGTATATCAACAATTTTAGATGTAGGTACACATCTCCTAATTACTTGGTCTGCACAGCTTTTAAAAAGAAATGGCTCATCCCAGAAATATTGTTTCACATCTAATAAAAATTTTCATTTCTAGTGATGAGAAATTTTATATGGTAAAATTCCAGAAACCAAATAATTCACTATATCTGTGCACCAAGGTAGATCTTTAATTGAAATTTCATAGAGATATTTGTCAGGGAATGATTCATTAATAGGTAACTCATCATTCTCATTTACAATCCTTGAAAGTGGTCAGCAACAACATTTTCCACTCCCTTCTTATCTCTAATTTCAATATCAAATTCTTGCAAAGGCAAGATCCATCTTATAGGCCTAGGCTTTGCATCTGATTTTCCTAATAAGTATTTCAGTGCAGAATGGTCAATATAGACAATTAACTTAGAACCAATAAGATATGATATGAATTTATCACAAGCAAATACTACAGCTAGCAATTCCTTTTTTGTGGTAGCATAATTTCGTTGTGTGTCATTCATCATCTTGCTAGTGTAGTAAATTACCTGAAAAACTTGGTTCCTCCTCTGACCAAGTACTGCACCAACTGCTATATCACTAGCATCACACATAAGCTCAAATGGCAGCTCTTAATCTGGTGCTACAATGTCTGGTGTTGTGGTTAACTTTTCTTTCAAAAGCTCAAAAGCTTGTAACAAAGCACTGCCAAAGGAAAAAGGAGTATCTTTTTCTAGTAAAGTACAAAGAGGTCTTGAAATCTTAGAAAAGTCTTTGATAAACCTCCTGTAGAATCATGCATGTCCAAGGAAACTCCGTGTTCCTTTCACATTCACTGGTGGTGGCAGCTTGGAAACCACCTCTACCTTAGCTCTATCCACCTCAATTCCCTTACTGGAGATCTTATGGCCTAGCACAATTCCTTCTTGCATCATAAAGTGACACTTTTCCCGGTTTAAAACCGGGTGAGTATCTTTGCATCTCTTGAGCACTGATGACAAATTCTCCAACTAGTTGTCAAATGAAGCTCCATATACAGAAAAGTCATCCATGAAGACTTCTATGAATTTCTCAATCATGTCTGAGAATATTGCCATCATACATCTTTGGAAAGTTACATAGACCAAAAGGCATGCGTTTAAGTGCAAATGTGCCGTATGGACAAGTAAATATAGTCTTCTCTTGGTCCTCTTGAGCTATAGGAATTTGATTATAGCCTACATACCCATCCAAGAAACAATAGTATTCATGTCTAGCTAGCCTTTCTAGCATTTGGTCTATGAAGGGAAGAGGAAAATAATCTTTGTGAGTAGCATCATTCAACTTTCGATAGTTGATGCATACCCTCCATCCATCATAGTCCGAGTTGGTATCAACTCATTCTTGTCGTTATGCACAACTATCATACCCCCCTTCTTAGGTAGCACTTGAGTAGGACTTACCTACTTACATTCGGAGATAGGATAAATGATTTCGACATCAAGTAGCTTTAGTACCTCCTTATTCACTACTTCTTTCAAAGTAGGATTAAGTCTTCTCTGTGGTTGGACTATAGGCTTGCATTTGGTTCCATAAGGATCCGGTGAGTACATACAGATGGATGGATTCCGTGAATATCTGCAATTGTCCACCTAATAGCATCTTTATGACATCTCAGCACCTCAATTAGCTTACTTTCTTGCTCATATGACAACTCCATGGAAATGATGACTAGGAGTGTGTTATTCTCACCTAAGAACACATACTTAAGGTGTTTAGGAAGTTGTTTTAGCTCCAGTTTAGGAGGCTCTTGTATGGATGGAATTAACGTATTTTTGCTGGCCTTTAAGCGCTCCAATTGAGGTGGTCTCATCCAAGCTACAGCAGCTGTATCCACCAAGTGATTTCGATTTACTTCATTTGCACTACTGTCTTGATTATCAGGCTCCATCAACTGCTCCTCTGCTTCAATTCCATCATGAGGAATATCAAGCTCATTCTCGTCATCACTCCAATTCGATGATAGTTCATTCTTGGAATATCCACTCATCTCAAAAGTATCCTCTTTATATTCCTGAACTAGCTGATCAATAATATCAACACGGAAGTAAGTATCATTACTAGCTAAGTGTCCAAGAGATTGAAATACATCAAAAGCAACATGCTCATCCATGGCTCGAAGTGTCAATTTTGCTTATGCTACATCAATCAATGCTTGTTTGATAGCTAAGAAAGGTCTTCCCAAGATCAAGGGGATCTCCTGATCTTCAGCCATATCAAGCACGATAAAATCAACCGAAAAAAGAAATTTGT
The DNA here is from genome assembly GCA_024138025.1 of Combretum micranthum. Classification (NCBI taxonomy): domain Eukaryota; kingdom Viridiplantae; phylum Streptophyta; class Magnoliopsida; order Myrtales; family Combretaceae; genus Combretum; species Combretum micranthum. Next base: position 64,597 of record JAMXBD010003372.1, on the reverse strand, counting down.
CCACCTTGACTAACATATCCTCCACTATCCCTCTTGGATGTTTAATGCTCTTGTCGGCTAGTTGTAAGGAAACTGTGGTCGGTTTACAGTCTCCTAGCCTCAACTTCTTAAAAATTGACAAAGGCATAAGATTTATACTTGCTCCAAGATTGCAAAGTGCCTTATCAAAATATGATTCCCTAATGATGCAAGGAATAGTGAAGCTGTCTAGATCTTTCAATTTCGGTGGCAACTTATTTTGAAGAATAACGTACATTCATGGGTTAGCATGAGAGTCATGTTCAGCTAGTCGTCTTTTCTTTGTGAGGATATCGTTCATAAATTTTACCTAGGATGGTATTGATTAAAGTGCATTCATGAATGGAATGTTGATGTGCAACTTCTTCAAAACTTCCAAAAACTTCTCAAGCTGATGGTCCAGTTGCTGCTGCTTCAACCTCCCAGGAAAAGGTTTAGGTGGAGCATAACGCTTCACTTCTAGCTTCCGTCTCTCATCTTCTTCCACCTCTCTTTTCCATTTATCATGGCTTGATGATGGCACATCCAACTTGATTTCTGGTGAATTTTCAGCCCTATCCTCACGCCTTCTATTGCCTTGGTCATCAATCATTTTGCCATTTCCTTTCACTTTTTCTTGCATTTATGGACTGCTTCCTGCACCACTCTTGGTGACTTCTTTTCCACTTCTAAGAGTGATTACTTTCACCTCCTCTTTAGGATTCTTTTCGATAGTACTAGAAGAGTGCCTTGAGGACGATGTCTTGACGTTTTAGACAACTGAGCTATTTGAGTTTGCAAATCCTGAATGATTGAATCTTGTTAGTTTGCTTTTTCAATATCTCCTACAAAAGCTCAACCGCTTTATCCTTTTCATTTTTGTGGATTTGGCTGTTGTTGATGCATAAGTGGTGGTGGTAATGCTCAAGGTGCATTCTGATTGCTCCAATGAAAATTTGGATGATCCCTCAATCCAGGATTATAAGTGTTGGAGTATGGATTGTAACTCCCAGCTCTTTTCTCATATTGATTCACATAGTTTGCTTGCTCATTGCTGGAACTTGGAGCATAGGAATCTTCCATTGGATACTCCAAACAACTCATGTTAGGATCATTATGAGAGATTGCATTCATGCTAGGCTTATAAATCGGTCTCGTTCCTGACATAGGTTGCATTCATCTCATCTGATCAGTAAGTGAAGCCACTTGTTGTTAAAGTTTAGAAACTGTCTCTGATTCATAAGTGGTACCCATCGGTCTTTGCTTATTCTGCTCACTATGCCAGTGAAAAGTTGTTTTTGCTAACCCATTGATTAAATCGTAAGCCTCTGGAGCACTCTTGTACATCAAGCTCCTACCTACTATAGCATCAATCATTGATTTCAATTGATCTCCAAGAGCTGTGTAGAAGATTCTCATCTGATCATGAAGAGAGACTCCATGATGGGGGCAACATCTGAGGAGCTCCTTAAATCTTTCCCACACTTCATATAGGGCTTCGCCTTCATACTGTCAAAAGGAAAAGATTTCGTTCCTCAGTTGGATTGTCTTGTCGGGAGGAAAGAATTGTTCCAAAAATTGTTGTGCCAACTGATCCCAACTTGTTAAAGAGTGCGGAGGTAAAGAATTTAACCAACTTCTCGCCTTGTCCTTAAGTGAAAAAGGGAATAATCGAAGGTGAATAGCATCATTAGAAACCCCATTACTCTTTATGGTAGCACAAATCTGCAGGAAATTCTTCAAATGGTTATGTGGATTTTCAAAACTACCTCCACCAAATTGATCTACTTACACAATTTGTATCAAAGCTGGCTTCAACTCAAAGTTGTTTGCATGAATAGTGCGCCAATCAATGGATGGTGCAACTGCATCAACCGTGGGCATAAAGTACTCCCACATAGGTCTATGAATCTCATTTCTTGCTATCAGATGAGGAGGATTATCATTGGCCATAACAGGAACTGGTAAATTTTGTTGCCCTTCAGCAGGGTTCCCATTGTGTCCATTTCCATGATCTCCATTCCTTCTCCCATCTCCTTCTTGAGGATTTTCCTCCCTCTCCATTGCTCTTGTATTTTCTACTCGTCTTTCTCTTAACCTCCGACGATAAGTCCTGTTAATTGCTAGATAAATTGCAAATCTTGGACGTGTTCACCTGACATATAAGAACAAATTGATCAAGGTAAACTATTTTTGGTGTTCATATATATATTCAGATTTTTATAGATTTTCTAAATTTATGTGCTCAATCTAAGGGCTTAATTACTATCTAATATTAGCAACTGTAGCTCCCCGGCAACGGGGGCAATTTGAAACTAACAGTAATTATACCTATTATACTATAATAATTTTCAATTTCAGACACAAGTGTAATACTTAAGCGGTTAGCAAAATCACCGGATACAGTGCAACATTATCTAGTAAGTCCAGGTCGTATCCACATGGAGTTATATAGCTAATTACTAGAATTTGAATCTTACCCTAATCTAAGCTATCAAATTTCAAATTCTTAATTACTTTATGGTGATTGACTAAAAATTTCTATCAAATGATCGTTAAGGATTAAAACCTTATATTCTAGCAACAACAACGAGGGATATAGGTTTAGGAGATGCAGATACAATTATAAATAATGCATTTATATTCTCATTTGAAATTACTCATGCTTTAAATTGATATTTGAAATTGATTATTTGGGATTTAATCAAATTCACTAGAAATTGCTCACCTCCTGAAGTAACAAAAATCTTATCATAACATAAACTATCCTGCCAATGCAATTTATCAATGATTAACTGTTTAATAGTAATTTGCTCTCACTAAAATTACTATTCTAGTTAAAACTACAAACTAAGCACTGCCAAGTGACCTAAATTTGTAATTCTAACCTCAATAAGATCAGTGAATTCTTAAATTTCATCACAAACTTATATATTCCTATGACAAATCTTTTTCAAAAACTTAAGTTTTACTTGTACGGATCATTGTATCCCTCTCGGGTATCTTTAATCCTATCCATCTAATTTATGTTGATTAGGCACATATTAAACATATTACAAGCAAAGATGACTAAATTCCCAAATAACTAAAATCAATATCAATATGATTCATAAATCAATTCATCGAATCCATTCATACATAATCATAACAATCTATGAACAAGCATCTCAAAATACAATCAAGCATATTAATATATATATATATAATAAAACAGGGATATAAACACCTTAAAATTGATTCCTTTCCATAAAATGATGTCTCCAGATCCATAACCCCACAAATGTAAGCATTGCTTGATTGTATCTAAACCCTAATCACCTCTATGTTGCTAGAACATTAGGGTTTTAGTTGCCTAAAGAAGAAACAAACTTAAACATTATTAAAACTCTCTTTTTCTCTCTTTTCTGATGGTTTTCGAATGTCCTATTGTGAAGGAAACCCTAGAATATATAAGCAAAATTCCAAGTGTTTCATCTAATTTTTGCAGTTACAAAACATACGCTAGTAGTTACATTTTCTACACCGGTGGCTTACAAGCGACGTACATTCTTACAATGCTTTGAACACTAGCGGCTTTGGTTTAGGCGTTAATGGTTTGAATTCTATGGATGACCTACGCTGCTTAAACGCCGACGGCATAGGGTTTGAAATGCCGCTTGTTGGTCGCAAATAATAATCAAGAAAGGGGGTTCAATTGATTATTAATAAAAAATTTCACCTTTAAAAATAATCCCCTTCGATTTTAAAAATGAGAACTAGATAAGCAATTAAACAAATATGAACATAAATTGCATAAATTAAAAAAATAGAGTATAGAAAATTAAGTAGTGATTTATAGTAGTTCTGCCTTGTACGTCAGTCCACTGTTCCAGCTCTGAGCCGGGGATCCCGTTATCCTACGTGTTTGCTCCACTATATCCAATAACTTCAAATTACAAGATTGTACAATCCTCTCTGCTCGATTCTCACAGTTATCCTCTAGCTACAATCGATCTACAGAGTCTAATCCTGTAAATAACAAACTAGAAGGCAACAACATGTTCCTTTTGTCAACAAAGAAATAACAATATCAAGATTGCAATAAAGAATAAAAAAATTTCACTAATAAGCTCGTGTAGGATTATAAGCAGTAGCGGTTTCTATTTGCTTCTTGTGGTAAAGAATGTGTTCTTTTCTTTGATCATAAGATTCTGTTAAACCTTATGGGTTAGTAAAGTAAGTGTTCTTTTTCTTCCTTCTCTATCTCTCTTTTCTTTTTCTGTAGTAGAGTATTTCTTAGTATCGTATTTCTTCCAGAGGAGAGAGAGAGATCAGTTTCAAAGACTAGAAGGAGAAATAGCAAAGTTTCTTGAGGTTCTATATTTTATTAGTGAAAGAGAAAGCTTTTGTTTGCAAAGTGAATAGTACCAGTTGTGTTTCTTCTTCCTTCTCACAACAGGTGTAAGTCTCTCTATTTTATTTTCAAAGTATCGCGAGTATATCAGCCTCTTTATCTTTCTTCTTCCTTGGCTTCGGTAAATATACTATTTCTCTAACGTTCAAAAACCTATTGGAAGATGGGTAAACTTTCCCAATAATCTCGATTAAAATCCATTCTTCCTTATCCATTTTTCAAATTCAAATTATGTTGTGATATTCAAAACTGGTTGCAAGTTGTGGATAAGCTTTTCCTTATATTTCTCGGATGAAATCTTGTGAGCTGTATCCTTTTTCAAATTCAAATTCTATAACGGAAGGATGATGATAAGCCTTGTTTGATTTTTGTAAAAAACCTGGTTGTTATTTGTTATTGTTGTTCATCATGATCTCCTTCTTCATCCTATCCAAGATAACGTTTATCTTCTTTTTAATCTTATAGGCAAAATCCTATGAAAATAAATGTCTTGGACATAGTAGATACTGATAAATCACTTGTCTTGAAGGAGAAAAACGTTTAGAATCTGTCCAAACAAGGTTCGGTACTGTTCATGAAGATTTCCATCGTTGATGAGAGATAAACTTTGAAAAAAACTTTAAATCCCCTTGGATTAAACCAACTTAAGTGGAACAAATGAGTATATTATCCAAATAAACTCATTTACTCGGAGCTAGGTCTTCAAGATTTATTTTTGTACTAAACTAGAATGATTTGTATCAAGTTAGAGAAGATGAACAGTGAAATCACGTGATATAGAGTTGCTGCCAAAAGTGCAGTGAAAGGTTCTGTAAAAGGTTCTGGATTTCTGGAAAATTTATTTATCCTTAAAGCAACTTTCTGGAAAACATTCTGGATTTCTGATACTCTTCATCATTTTTCTTCTTTCTCTTTAATATTGATACTACACACTTAATAAACTCATTAGTAATCATTTTTACTTTTTTGTTATCATCAAAACCTATTTTAAGAGAATCTAACACCAGTGTGAAAGGAAAACATCAAAAGCTGGCCAGATCTACTTTAAGGCCGACCATGCAGATAACAACCTTTAAAAATCCAATTATGTGGACGCTCAAAGCCGTTTCAACGCCAGCGGCTTTGATTCCCAAAAAGCCGGCGTTGAATAAAATTGCAGAAGTTGGCTTTTTCCTCCTTCTACATTGGCAGTGTTAAGCCAATGCTTGATTCTTGGTTACTGATCTTCAGCCTACACCGCCCTAAGGCCGGCGCCATATAGGAAAATTTTGCGGGCTTTTGAAAACTTGAATCTGTTCCACTTCAAAGTTGGGTTGAAAGTCGGCAGCGTAAAGGCAATGTTAACCTCTAGGCCGACTGTACGCTGGCAACTTAGGCTTCAGAAAAGCCGGTGTACCCCCTAGGATTCTTCAATTTTAGTTTAAACTTCCTTATTTTGCTTACCTTTGTTCAATTTAGATCTGAAACATGAACTTAAACAATCTAAGTACCAATTCTAGCAGTTTTGATTAATATCAAGACAAATCAATCACTAATTGCATATTAAAAAGTTGTGTAGAATATGATCTTATTAGTGATCAATAACAAAGATGCAAATCACACCATTAACATAGATTTTCAAGTGAAACAAATCCTTTACATCGTCATCTCCAATAGATGGATTAATATTGACAGGAATTGGCATTACCTCAGGCCTTGAGATACTATTCCATAAATCTTTAATCTTATAAGAGTATACATTTAGCAATTAATAAAATAATAATTACAGTTCTCCACAATCGTTGTAATCTCAAACAAAACCCTAGATCTTGAAAAAGTCACCAAGCACTCAATTACCTCACATAAATCTTGGGTGGCAATCACCACACACGATGATCACAACAAACCTATATACAATAACAAAAAGTCACAATTCAAAATCATTTTCTTCTTTCCCAAGCAATTTAATATAGATAATAACTTGTCGCTCAAGAAACAATCATAGTTGTCAAAATCGCGATTTAACCTATATGATTGTACAGTTTACGATTTTAGGAGGTCATTCCGAGTTGACTTGTGAGTATAATTGTTTTTGGTAAAATCTTATGATTTCAACTGAAATTACGGATCCTACCTATCCGAGTCAAATAAGCTTAAGTATAAAAAATGCAATTGTATGTTTACAATCTCATTAACTATTAAGAATTAGAATAATATATCTCTCTTATTGTTGTTTCTATTGGTTTTCAGGCACTCTCTCTATCTTTTTTCCTCACTCCCCCGAAAACCCTTGTTGTACATTTATAGAATTTATTCAAGTTAAGTTGTAGTTGTAAAATTCAAAAGAAAACTTATGTATTTCATTTATATAATTAAACATTTAATAAGTTGAAAATTTTGATTTTCCTTCAATTTATCACTTATTTCAAGCAAAATAATAGAAAATAAATTAATTTTGATTCTATTAGCTCTTTTTTATATATGTTATATCATGGATTAAGAATTATTATGAAAAAAAGAACTTAATTTCTTTTTTTTTTCACATCCATTATGGGTTCTAAGTTTTCTACATCTTCTATAAGTGCTTTTATAATTTTTCAAAGCTACTTTGCAAAGGTTGTAGAAACTTACATTTTTATGTTTCGATTTTATATTCCTATTCTACTGACCCCTTGGTGATTCTACATAGAATCGCGAGTTTGACAACCTTGGAAACAACCCTTAACTTATCTTCTTCTCCACATAATCTCTCTCAAAACCACACCTATAGTAAATTCCACAAAATATGAGAATCGAGTCTTACCAATTTATCACGTATTGATCTGTAAATCTAAAATCAACCATTCAATTCAATGTGTGGCGAACCAAAGCTTTGATACCAAGATGACACAACAAAAGTCCATGTTAGAATTATACAACGAAATTCCTCGAATGAATGTGAAGTATAGAACGATAGCATTTGTATGTTTTATGATTTTTATGGGTTTCAATAATCAAACACAATAAGATATAAGATATAAACGATTTGTCTTCTCAGATATGACGTACGAAAAGAACAATCGAATTAATTATTTTACTCAGTCGATATAACACATGATTAAAAGAGACAATAGAGAAAAATCTTGAGAAAAACTCAATATTACTTCATAGGATTTTGAAAACAATTCAAAGAAAGCCAATAGTGGAAATTGATAACAATCAATGTCAAAAGATAGGTAGGATAATGCTAATATGACCCTAATAATCCTTATATACTCCTACAAGTCGGTTAAGGGCAAATATGAAACATAGAAGTCAAAATAATTAAAATAGGAAACTAAAAATAAACTTCGAAAATAGGGTATGATGTTACGCTGTAAGTCACGACCATGCGTCGAGGGGTGAACTCTGCAATCACATAATCAAGCATTCAACAATACATGTCACAATTGCAAAATCCTTTGTCACGGTCCTAAGCACAATGGTATCATAGGCCATGATCTCCTTGACCTTCAAATTTCTTTGATGCAACGTTCTCATGAGCTCAATCACGATCATGATGAAGGGAAAGATCTTGGTCACTGGTTTGGTCATGGGCTTGATAAAGGGAGTGATCTCTGCCGTGATTTCATTTGCTTGTTGCACTTTAATCACCATCTTTTGCATGGACCTGGTCTTCAATGTTGACGAGTTATCCTTTAGGTTATATCTTTTCTCAACACTTAAGCACATTAAATCATGCCCATTACCAAATTGTATCAAATATCTTTGTAAATATTCCATCGCACCTTCATTCATCTCACCAAAAATGATTCGTTGAGCTAAGTTAATAAATCCATTAACTCCATATCAAGTTATTGGTCTAACCGAACCTTGATCCCTACTAGCTTATATGTTTAAGGTGTAATAATTTATATAGAAAAAAGAAAAACAAATTTTGTGATAATACATAAAAGCTCATATGCTTGAAGGGCTACGTAGATAAAAAATCACACATTAATGGTGTAATCCATATTCATAAATATTTGCGTAAATATTACATAAGGATTATAACTTAATAATAGTGCCATGTGCGATTTTTATACTTATAACACACGTGGACACATGTACGAACACAATCATGGATATGGACGTCCTAAAATTTATTTTTAAAATCACATGCTCTCTTATTAATAACGTTGTTGTACTCTTCTACAATTCCCTTTGTTTCATATTAGCACTTCATGGTGCTCACATGGCATGTAACATACAGAAGCATATATGTTTCACACACAAGGCATATATTCCAGTAAAGCATTATCATCCTTAATAGATCATCATACCCTCATCAAGCAACATTAGCATTTCGGGTACACTATCACCACACATATTCAAAATAGATCCAATGATAGCAAAATTAATAACAATTAAACTCCTTCATTATCACATATGAATAATACACACACAAGTGGTATGTCACAATATTTCACTTACTATCATATATTATGGACAACATATGTAGTGTTAATAGCCTCATTTGATCATGGACTAATAGGCCCAACACAAGCAACATGGACTAGCAATAAAGCCTCCAAAGCCCATCAAACATCCCATACCACCTTAGCCTATAGATCTCATTCATCCAATAGTCTGGAAGTCTATCTCCTTCAATTGTACAAAGACTTAAACTAAGGTCCTCCTTAACCGAGCTCTCATCTATCAGGTTGCACATTCAATGGCATCTCCTAGATTCACCATATCTCATTGGAGGTATTCTAGACCTTTGTGGCTCCCCATATCTCCATGGAGATACTTTAAACCTCCTTAGGAGTGCTCCAAAGGAGCAGTTTTCCACCTATCCGACCACTCACCTTGGATGATCATCATCACCACATCGGGTCCAAAGATACTCTAAACCTACCTGGGAGTGCTCCAAAGGAGTAGTTCTCCTCCTATCCGACTACTCTCCTTGGATGATCATTATCACCACCTGGGGTCCATGTCTGCTTCCAACAAGGGTTCCCCACTCTCCTTTTTTCTTACCTTAGGAATGCGCCACGTAGACAAAGAATATTTTATAAGCTTCCATTCTAGTATGACCATCACCTATAAAATAGAAACTAAGGCACAATGTGTAGGATCTAACCTTTTCGGTATGTGATATCATTCATTCTCTCCATTAATTGTGTGTTCTTCATTACAAGCCCTTAGAACTCTTCCGGCAATTTTGTACCTACAAAACATATAAATAAGTAGCATGTCACAAAGAACCCACTTATTGTAGTCTTGCCATGATTAATCAAAATAGTCTGGTCACGAGCTTCAAAATCATTTATGCACAAGAGAAAAGGGTATAGTGACACGGAGTTTAAACTTAACTCATAGTTTCCTACTTTCTTTCTACCACTTTCCTTAGAACTAGTTATAACCAATCTTCCCAATGTTTTTGTTTATATTCTTAATGTCAAGCTTGAATTTAGTTCTCATCTCCCTAAAAGTTATGAACCAGATCAAACACGGTCTGTTTGATACGGAATACTGGACAAGAAACCATTAAGGTTTTGTAAAAGCCCAGTTTTTTTAAATTGTTTAATTTAGAGTTACCATCAACTAAAGTTGGAAAAATAAATGGTGAACTAGAAATCAAATTGGTGGTTTGATTTATGATTCAGCTACTGGTGTGCCTGAAAAATAAAAAATTATCAATCTGGAGTTGCTATTTTAAGACTTAAACAGTTATCTAGGTTTTTTATGGGCTTTAAAAATTTTGAATATTATGGGCCAAAATTGAGAAGAGAAAGAAATTATACTTTCTAGTTTTTTTTTCAATTTTTTTTTTGGTTTTTAAGGAAATATTTATAGATTTTTTTTTTTAAATTTTAAGAAGAGTTCCTAAAAGAAAAGCTTTTTCATGTGTTTTTTTTTAAATGAAAGTTGCCTAAAAAGGATTTTTGTTTTTGTTTTGAAAATACCTAAAAGTCTTTTACTATTATAATTGTCTTGCATAATTTTTGTAAGACTTTAATCTGTTGATTGATTTTAATGTCTGAAAACCACCAAGTTTAAGTTATTAGCCAATTTAACTTTTAATTCCGTAAAAAGTCCTAAACAGATCTTATTTTTATTTCAAATTCTTGAAAATGCCTAAAAAAGAAACTAATTTTAGAAAATCCCCAATTATTGTTTTAGTAATTTAGAAAATAACTATGTGATATATATATATATATATAAGTTGAGAAAAGCTTCATATACTTAATATATCTCATATATGGGAAAAATGATAAAAATATTCCCTTTTTTATGTGATTTCCCTTTTTTTTCAGATTTTATTATAATTATTTTTTTTTATCAAAATAGACAAGTACCTATAGGATACCTAAAAACTTTATATGTATGAGAAATCTACCAATGATTTTCATATTATCAAACACAATGCATGTATAATTATTTCTATAAAAAATTCATAATCGATCATGTTTCAAAATCTCTAAAGCTGATGATTATATATTATAAGTCACAAGTTATATTCACATTTAAATTGAAGCCTATAAACGTCAATCCATTTATGAATCAAAACATATCCTGAAGTTCTATTGTTATTGTTATAAATGCTCCAATGGAACTCAACGAATCTAATTTTTGACTATTTATAAATAGCAGAGAAAGTAAATATCAACTCACTCGCACCAAAAACATATACACCTTAAAAGCGCATTTACATGAAAAAATTTTGACAAGTAAACCTAAACTGAAATTCATTTTGATATGTTATTTACAAAGTCTACATTCTAACTAAGAGTTTTTATTTATTTATACTCAACTTTATATGCCATTTCATGTCCTCAATTAATATATACAAACTTTAATAAACTTAATAAGCCTGACATGCACGTATCACACAACAAGTACATCACAGCAAATATAAAAAATGCACTAATCTTAGAGGCATGGCATGTAGGATATTGAAATATAAAAATAAAGTATGTCTAATAAATATATAATATAATCATAAATAAATATGATGTATTATATATTTATTTTTTTAATAATACGTATATTATATGATTTGCGTAAAATCGCATGCGATGTAATATTGTATAATATTATAATATATATTTTTCTATTATATAGTTTTTGAGTTCATGTACATGTACATGGGTGTTTACGAGAATACAATAAATGAATTAATAAAAAAGATGAAATAAAATAAAGAAACAAATAAATCAACTAAACTAATAGAGCGAAAATGGATCAAGTTTGAAGATAGACCAAAAGCGAAACTCAGGGCAGATTTACAGATTGGTGCGGGTCAGAAAAGCTCAAATTGGGTTAGGTAGAACTTCGCTTCTCTCTCTCTCTCAATCAAATTCACGAGGGAATTGAGAGACGAGGAAGGGGATACGTATGGAGACGAAGAAGGAAGGTCCATCTTTTTTAGTTCTTATCTCCTACAAGATGCGTTACTGGCCGTTTCCGAAGGTGAAAGATTGGATCCGTTACTTTTAAAATTTTGATTTTTTGATTCTAAAGAAGCTCAAAAGGTTGATTTTAGAAGGAAAAGGATCTTATAGACGCGTCATCTGCCATTCTCGCGAAAAAGATGAGTTCGAGACGAGCTCATATGGAGCTCGTTCAAGCTCCAAAGCTCAAAGAGAGCTTCAATGGTGGACAACCCAAGGTAAGGGATGAAGTCCTTCTGGCACATGCAAAGCACGTGTCGCACATTATTATTTTTAAATAAATAAAAAAAGAAAAGAAAGAAAACAACCTTCCCTCTGGATCGAATCGAGGCCACTCCTTGCACAAGTCAAACACTTCAGCTGTCATGGGACGAGAGTTTCACCCCTCAAAGAGTTCTTGTGTAGTGCTTTGCCATCCCTCATATCATCGTTTGTTGCTAATCTGGATGGCGAGCCAATCTTATCTTCTCTGACTTCCCAGGTTTGTTCCGAGCCTCACATCCTCATAAGGAGCGCACTCTTGACTATGCCATGATCCTCCATGTATTTGAGAGGTTCAACTATATTAACTGGTTTCGGCTTGCCTTGGCCTCATCAGGAGAGCGGCATCAACTCCCAGCCAGTTTGTCCACGAGAGGCTAGACTGGCATTCAGAGATAACCTACACCACGAACAAACCTTCTGCTAATGCCACTCATAGCTCTATATGCTCGAGTTAAACACCCCCATAAAGTCCTCAACTCTCGAACGGTGACACTCTCCCCCACTTAAATTCATGACGTCCTCGTCATGAGGCAAACTTGATGCAGCCACTACCCACTCTCAAGCTCTCACCCTGTGAATATATGTCTTATTTATTTTCTTTTGCTGAGCTGTCCTTTAGTTTTCTGTTTTTGATTAGCTGTCAATTAGTTAGTCTAACAGAGTTTGTTTTGTTTCTGTTTTCTTTCTTTCTCTATATATATGAATGTAAAATAGTTACAGATACGAGAGGGAAATATACAAACTTCCAGATGTTCTTTGTTACTTTCATCATCTCAGTTCTCTCTCATATATGCAAATTCATCTCATACAAAGTATTTCATATGGTATCAGAGCTCTCAGGTAATTCTTGGTTCTTATCATTTTGCAAGTCCAGTTTCTCCAATTGTAGCATACAATGGATGGTCATTTTGATGCCATTAGAAATCTTAACAATGATTAGCATGTGTTTGATCCTTTGTTCCTTAATGGTTCTGATAACCCGAGTATGTCAATTGGGAATATTGTTTTTAATGGCGCAAATTATCTAGTATGGAGTAGATCTATCAAGATAGGACTTGGAGCGAAACTTAAATTAGGTTTTATAGATGGAAGTGTTATAAAACCTAATGAGAATTCAAATGATTTTGTGAAATGGACTCGCTGTGATTATATGGTACGTTGTTGGATTCTGAATTCGATGACAAGTGATTTAGCTCAAAATTTTTTGTTTACGCAATCATCGTGTGATCTTTGGAGAGAAATTGCAGAGCAATACAGTCAGTCTAATGCACCTCTGATTTTTCAATTACAACATGAAATTAGTAACATTAGACAAGGGAATCAGACTGTAGGATCTATTATAATAGACTTAAGAAGTGTTGGGATGAATTACATCTGTTGAATGGAATACCGACATGTTCATGTGGCCGGATCAATCTTTGTACCTGTGATCTTAAAGATCGTCTTGATGATTATGAGTCACGGAACAAGATCATGCAATTTTTGATGGGCCTAAATGAAGGTTATGAAATAGTTCGCAATCAGGTCTTAGCAATGGAGCCAATGCCTACTTTGAATCATGTATTCTATTTGGTTCAACAAGTTGAAAAGCAGCGACAAGTTTCAGCTAGTTAAGTATAGATGTTGATACTTCGGCTTTCTTTGTCAATAAACAAGCTGATACTCGATCTTCCTTTGATAAAAGGAAAGGAAAATCTATGAATGTTAAACCATTTTGTAAACACTGTCGGACTGAAGGGCATAATGTTGAGAATTGTTTTCAAATAGTGGGCTACCCTGAGTGGTACAAAGAAAAACGCAAGATGAAGGGAAGATCCACAGTTGCCAATTGTTGTGCAGAGCGATCAGAACAGGGGTTCCAAACACCTTTTGATCAAGATGTGGATTACAATAATCACTCTCGAATTATTACTGATAAAGCAGAACAAGGGACTGATATTCGTAAGCTCCAAGATATGTATAGTGAACTGATGAAAGTCTTGAAGACAAATCAATATTCTGATGGGGCATTTGTGAACACGGTTCATTCTGCAGGGACATCTTCAGGTACATCTTCATCTTCTTGTTTTAATGCTTCGTTGTTTAATCACATTTCTTGGATTGTTGATACAGGGGCCACGGATCATATGACACCCTTCAAATTTTTGTTAACCAATATATACACTTTGCCTAGACCTATTACAATAAAACTACCCAATGGTCATATTATATCAGTAACCACTGCTGGTTCTATTCGCATTAATGCAAAGTTATGTTTGCATGATGTGTTTTTTGTTCCATCTTTTTCACATAATCTCTTGTCCATAAGCAAGTTACTTGCTGATAATCAACTCACCGTGACCTTCTATGCATCTCATTGCATTTTACAGGACCCGAAAACTAATTCTCTAGTGGCTTCTACACAAACACATCAAGGCCTTTATCTCTTGCAATCTGATCATTGTGGAAGTTTTTCGGTTCTAGCTGATGGAGTCCAACACACTGCTAAGTTCACTTGTCCTGAGCAAGTCAATTTGTTCCATTCGCGTCTTGGTCATGTCTCTTTGTTCAAAATGAAACAAATGGATGATTGTAAACATTTGAATTTTGATCATTTTTTTTGTGAAGTTTGTCATAAAGCAAAATTACATCGTTTACCTTTTGATAGAAGTGATCATCATTCTACATATGCCTTTCATCTCTTACACATAGATCTTTGGGGACCATATCATGTGCGCTCCATTACAGAAGCTTCCTATTTTCTTACTGTATTGGATGATTACACGCGTTGTACTTGGACGTTTTTGTTAAATAATAAGTCTCAAGTTCCTTCTTGTCTTGATAAATTCTTCCACTATGTTCAAAATCATTTCTCTATTGTTCCTAAACACATTAGGACTGATAATGGGTATGAGTTTGTATCCTATGCTTGTAAATCCTTATTTGATAGTCTAGGAATAATGCATCAACGTACCATGACATATACTCCACAACAAAATGGGAGGGTTGAACGCAAACATAGACATTTATTGGACACATGTAGAGCTTTAAGAATTCAAGCCAATCTTCCCAAATCTTTTTGGAGTGAATGTATTCTTACAGCCACATACCTCATCAACCGTATGCCTTCTTCAGTTCTTCATAATAAAACACCATATGAGCTATTGTTTGGTCACAAACCTGATTATACTCACTTGCGAACAATGGGTTGTTTGTGTTTTATAGCCAATACACATCCTCACAAAGATAAACTTGAACCAAGAGGTACTAAATGCATTTTTCTAGGTTATCCTCAAGGACAAAAAGGATACAAAGTCTATGATATTGATAGAAAGAAAATCATTTTCAGTCGGGATGTCATTTTTCATGAAACAAAATTTCCTTTCTTGATAAATGAGTCTGATCTTGTCATTCCACATGATTCTATTCATTTTGACTTGGAACATGATCTATCTTCTTATTCATCTTCTCAAGATTCACTTGAGAATTCTCCTATTCCTCAATCTGTTCCTTCAGATTCCACTCAAGCAATGAGGAAATCAGCTAGAATTCGTAAGAAACCACAATGGTTGGATGATTATGTGCATAATGCTTTTTCTCATACACCTTTCAAACCAAAAATTTCACATATACAATACCCTTTGTTTGATTCAAATACCTCCTGTCATTATCCACCTGATTATACACGATCCTTGGCAAATGTTTTAGCAATCAAAGAGCCATGTTTTTATTCACAAGCAGTAAAGCAACAAGAATGGGTTGAGGCCATGAATAGTGAACTTACTGCTTTGGAACATAATGGTACATGGGAATTAACTACTTTGCCTATTGATAAGAAGCCTATTGGGTGTAAATGGGTTTATAAAGTCAAATTTAAACCCAATGGTAGTGTGGATAGGTATAAGGCAAGGCTGGTGGCAAAGGGCTTTACACAAATAGACGGGGTTGATTATCATGATACGTTTTCCCCTGTTGCTAAGCTTGGGACAGTCCGTATATTGATTGCTGTTGCAACATCCAACAGATGGCCTTTATGCCAAGTGGACATCAACAATGCTTTCTTACATGGTTTTCTTGATGAAGAGATATACATGTTGCCTCCACCAGGTTATACCAAAGCTTTACCAAACCAAGTTTGTCGATTAAAACGATCTTTATATGGTTTAAAGCAGGCTTCTAGACAATGGAATGTGGAACTTTCAAAGTTCCTACTTGATCATCAATTTGTGCAATCCAAAAATGATTATTCACTTTTTACACGACGTTCTAATGAAGGTTTCTTAGCTGCCTTAGTCTATGTTGATGATCTTTTGATCACAGGAACTAGTGTAGCCATGATTAATGATCTCAAGTCTCAGCTTCATCATGCATTCACTATCAAAGACTTGGGTGATGCACGTTTTTTCTTGGGATTGGAATTATGTCGCACTGATCATGATACTCTTGTGAATCAACGGAAATTCATTCTTGATATATTATCTTATGTTGGTTTAACTGCAGCCAAATCAGTTGATTTTCCTTTACCAACACGATTGAGACTTGAAGACTCTAATGATGCTTTGATGGACGATCCTTCTATCTATAGAAGAATTGTTGGCAGATTATTATATCTGACCATTACTCGGCCAGATATTTGTTTTGCGGTCCACAAGCTCAGTAAAATTTTGGCTGCTCCTCGTGTGTCATTATCAAGCTGCTGTCCATGTTCTGAGATATCTTAAAGGCTCAATTTCTCTTGGTCTCTATTATCCTGTTGAAAATTCGTTTCATCTTTTGGGCTATTCTGATTCAGATTGGGGCGCTTGTTCCATTGATCGAAAATCCGTTATAGGATATTGTATTATGTTAGGCAACTCTCTCATTTCTTGGAAAACTAAAAACAATCTATTGTTTCTACTTCCTCAGCTGAAGCGGAATATCGAAGCCTAGCTACCACTACTAAGGAATTATTATGGGTTTCTTATATTTGGACTGATCTTGGTATACCTTTTTCTTTGCCGATCACTCTGTGTTGTGATAACAAATCAGCTTAGCTTATTGCTTCTAATACGTGTTTGCACAGTCGGACCAAACACATAGCCATCGATGTTCATTTTACTAGAGATCAAGTCATGGCTGGCTTTATCAAAATTGTTCATGTTCCTTCTCGTCTTCAATTGGCAGACCTACTAACTAAATCTCTTGGGGCTGCTTCTCATCAATTTTTATGTTCCAAGTTGGGCTTAAAGGCAGCTCCAACTTGAGGGGGGGATGTGAATATATGTCTTATTTATTTTCTTTTGCTGAGCTGTCCTTTAGTTTTCTATTTTTGATTAGCTGTCAATTAGTTAGTCTAACAGAGTTTGTTTTGTTTCTGTTTTCTTTCTTTCTCTTATATATATGAATGTAAAATAGTTACAAATACGAGAGGGAAATATACAAACTTCCAGATGTTCTTTGTTACTTTCATCATCTCAGTTCTCTCTCATATATACAAATTCGTCTCATATAAAGTATTTCATACACCCCTTCTCCACACCCATTGTCAACACACCCAAGATTATCTCACCAGGACTTTGGGCTTCTATAGGCTTCCTCTCGCCTTCACCCATTCATCCATCATCCGAGATCATCTCTTGTTAAGTTGCCCAATGATAGGGTTTGAGCACAAGATCTTGCTTCAACCCCAACTCATGACACAACTGCCCTCAAGTAACGATGTCCTCACCCTGGTGGCCACTCCGCTTGAGCTTCATCCACACGAGCTGAATTGACAACAAGATTAGGAAAAATCCTTATCTCCACGACTCGCAACATAGCTGCCCTCTAGCAACAATGTCCTATCCCTGGTGGTCACTCTACTGAGCTTTGCCCACATGAACCACATCCACAACAAGAATTACCCACTCGTTAAGAACTC
The DNA here is from genome assembly GCA_024138025.1 of Combretum micranthum. Classification (NCBI taxonomy): domain Eukaryota; kingdom Viridiplantae; phylum Streptophyta; class Magnoliopsida; order Myrtales; family Combretaceae; genus Combretum; species Combretum micranthum. Next base: position 46,668 of record JAMXBD010003372.1, on the reverse strand, counting down.
TGGATAGCATCTAAGTGGTCCGATGGAGCTGGGAACTTTGGCTCTGATACCATTTGTCATGGGACGGGAGTTTTACCTCTCAAAGAGTTCCCGTGCGGCGCTCTGCCATCTCTTATATCATCGTTTGTTGCTAATCTAGATGGTGAGCCAGCCTTATCTTTCTTGACTTCCCAAGTTTGTTCCAAGCCCCACATCCTCATAAGGAGTGCTCTCTTGGCTATGCCACGATTCTCCATGTGATTGGAACTATATCAACTGGTTTCGACCTACCTTGACCTCATCAGGAGAGCGGCATTAACTCCCAACCAGTTTGTCCATTGGAGGCTAGACCCGCCTTAGGAGATAACCTACACCAAGAACAAACCTTCTGCTAATGCCACTTATATCTCTATATGCTCGAGTTAAACACCCCCATAAAGTCCTCAACTCTCGGACCATGACACCAGCCCACCAACCCATTGTTTGGTTTTTGGTTTATTTGTTTCTTTAATTTGTCCTTAAATCAAAACACACTAAGCTAGGACAGATTTAAATGAAATGGGCTAAAATGGATATAAGCCTTAAGGTCCAATTTGGTTTATAAGGACAACATAATATATTATAAAAATAAAACTATACTTGTAATAAAATAATTTTTTATATTTTTTCTACTACATATATTTATTTCATTTCATTTCATTTTTTTTATCTTTTTTATTTTAAAAAGATTTTTTTATTTATTACCCTATTTACTAAAAGAGGGGGTTAATTTTTTTATTTAATTTTTTTCTTTTGTTGATTTTTATATTAGTTTTTGTTTATTTTAACCTAACTAATTTCTTTGCATTTTAATAATTTCTTCTTCTTCTTTTTTGTGTTTTTGCAATTTTTTTAAGGGGGACAAAAATGGTGTCTCCACTCTTATAGAAAGATAAAATACGCGCACGCACACATATGTCTAATTTTCTTAACACCTTACATGGATATATGTCTTTCTTAGTCGAACTAAATATGGTTATGAATACATGTATCAAACTCTGGCTTGGAGGTTCTTACAAGCATATCAAAACTTGAGGCGAGATCACTTATAGAACTACAGTGGTGGACTTTGAGGATGGGTTTGGTTTCTCTATCTACTCTGCGTTGCAAGTTGAATAGTGACTAATGGTAGACAAAATGGAAGCCAAAAATAGAGTAACTGTGTGCTAAGACTAAGATGGTTGGAGAAATTTCGATACAAAGCTTTTGTAGCGGCTAAGATACATTCAAACAATTAATGGGGACGAGCTTTCGTTCTCAAACTCGAACCCCCTCTCTAGTTGTTTTAGTGTATAGAGAATGATGTGGTGTTCATAATAGAGTTAATATCACAACATTGTGTGGAATAATGGGTGAGCAAGAAAGAGAGTTGGGAGTTTACACGTGTTGTTTAAGAGAAATAGTTAGTAGCAGTTGTAGTAGAGTCCGAGATAAAATATAAAAGTTCAGAAGGTATGTGATGGTGCGATGGAAAATGGAAAGAACATGGGACAAAGTGTGATGTCTGTTTGAGGGAAGTTTTTTTCCATTTCTAGTTGATTGATTAGTGTACAATGGCATAAGACATTTGACTTTGTATGGATATGGTCGTCTTAAGCCATGTGAAAATTTTAGCCAAAATTTATTATGATTGTATTTTTATTTTTTTTTAGAAATTTGGTTATGATCATCATCAATTTATTGATTTTTTTGAAGTACAATGATGGAAGAGACACCAATATAACCATTTTGATTATTTAGGAAATGGATCTACAAAATGGAATATGTATAGATAGACATCTCATAAGGTCAAGTTTGAACTAGGACCCGATTTGGACTAGCACCGGTGGGTCCATGTTTAGAACCGCCCAGCAGAAGCAGTTTTTGAACTGCCTAGAGGACCCACTAAGGTAGCGGGTCCTAGTCGGTTGTTCCTTCACGGACCCACTCAAACCAGCGGGTCCAAACCATGGAATAACAAAAAAAAAAAAAAAAAAAAACAACCAAACCAGCTCAACAATGCAAGTTGTAACCGTTGGAACCAAAAGAAATTTTTTTTGAGCAAGTGATTGAAAGTCAATGAGAATATGAAAAGCAAAGGCATGCAAACAGTAAAAAACTTCACTAAAAGCAAAGTTAGCTTGGATCACTACACCTATTTGGCTATGGCTATGGCTATGGATAGGACCTGCCACTTTTATTACAAATTTGCAAGACGTGTACAAGAATAATTGACTAGCAGGTAATTGCTTTTGCTAGAATGAATATTTATCTACCTTTGTTGTGCAAAATTATTCGGCCTGTTTCAATAATTTGTAGAGCACGCCACAAATATTATCAGACTTTATCAGTCTACTTTACATTGGCATTTGGAGTTAAGGTAAATAGAAGCGAAAAAAAAAATCAAAATTTCAAAATCTGAGCATTCATCCTACATGCTTCTTTGTTACACCGTGTGTAAATATAGGTAACATGTTATAACATTTTTAGATATCCAAAAGAAAATAAAAATTACTCTCGCACTTACAGTCTGACAAACGGAACAATTATACTACCTTCAATCACTAAACAATTACGTTTTGTATGCATTTTAGGTCACTCCTAGTATATAACTTGTGTCTCTCGTTTAAAAAAATTCCACAAATTTATTTCTAGTTGTAGCTTGGGTTTATGTTTTTTTTCTTGCAATTCAACAATTATATATATATTTTTTAAACATGTGAAATGGCATCGTTTTTCCATTGTAGCTTCTCAAGAAAGAGTACTGACAAAGATAAGGGCCTGACCTCTTCATCAAAACCGTAACGCAAATGCCATGTGATGGATGAAGATATGGAGTTTTTTTTTTTTTTTATTTCAGTGATAATCTCGCTATAGATGAAGTGCAACAGATTAGATACCATGCAATCCCACCTGGCTTTGAGCAAAGAACCCTAATTTATCATCCCATTAGCAAAGACGAGACACAAGAGCCGGATGATCTAAACAATGTAATAGAATGGCTAGCAGAAGAGGAGACAAAAGCCGGTATCGGGGAGCAAGATGAACCATTTGCTTCACCTAATTCAGGTAAGTCACCATGCCCTCTTAAATAATCTATTTTTACTATGCATTTTAGAAAAGTTGAATGTCTCAATGGCAAGACCCAAGGGTATTGCAACTATTGCATGGCAAGTTACGCATGGAAGAGTAGAGATGGATATGGTTAAACATCATCAAGGGTCAGTTCCGAATCGAAAACCGACTCGACCCGTCACCGGCAGTTCCTGAACCAAGAACTGACCCGAGGATAGCAGGTTTGAATAAAAAAAAAAAAACCGCCGGTTCTAGCGAGTCCTTACGGTTCCACCCCAGAAACTGCATGACCCCGCGATTTTGGAATAACCAGTTCAAGAACCGGCAGAACTGGTGGTTCTTGCAGTTCTATACCATAAAAATTATAAAAAAAAATAAGAAAAAAAAATTATAAAAAGAAATTGTGATTAAAAAATATTTAAAACTATTTTTGCATGAATAATAAAAAATTATTTCTAATTCACAATATTTGATGTGTTATTATTAATAATATAAGTAATAAATATATTTGAAATCATATATTGTTAACTTTATGTAGACTTCTAACTAAAGTAGACTTTATTTCTTAACAATGTGTGACCTGTTTTTGTGTTTTCGGGACTTATTTATATCTTAAATATTTTATAATGTCACATTACTAATATAACAACTAAAAAAGTGCAAGTAATTATATATAAAAAAATACATAATTGTAGAATTTCTTTTAAATAATACTATAAACAATTATTGTTAGACTTAATGTTATTTCAAATTTCAAATTTATTTTTTTCATAAGTTAAGTAAATTATTTAATTGATTTTTTATTTTTTTTATTTCACGGTTCTTGGTTCCTCTGGAACCGGAACTTAACCGTGGGAACCAGACCGGCTCCCATGGGTCTGGTTCCGGTTCCACCATTTTTGGAATCGGGAACCAACAGTTCGGGTCCTGTTCCAGACTCAAACCGAACCATGATGACGTCTAGATATGGAACTTCACCAAACACCTGCGAACCAAGCATTCTAATGAGTACAAGATTGAATTGGGCTAGCAACAATTGTCGGGGAGTAGCAGTGGTGCGAAGAAGGAAGTAATGCTGTTTCAATTTAATGCAGAGAAGTACAATGATGCCCTTACGAAGATGATTGGAGGCATGTGCCTTAGTATGTGGTCTAGTTAACATCAAAACTTAAGGCATTGCCATGAAAACATATTGAATCCACAAATGCAAACCTATAGTGCAGCAGCGATGCATCAACTCATTATATAACTCTACAGGGATGGTGAGTTGGAGTTGAGAGTATTTTTAGTAACCTTGACACATGTATTTTCATTTGTTCTGACATTTGGAATGATAGTTGGAATGAGAATTCATACATAGGTATCACTTGCTACTAGATAGATGACCAGTAGATATTGAACAAACGTCTAATTGAATTAAGAAAAATGGATCACGCACACATTACACAAAAACATATATTCAACCATAAGCCAGATTCTTATAGACTATTTATTAACAATATATATATATATATATATATTCAATCGGCTTGACAATGCATCGGCAAATACTGTGAGTGTAAATGACCTTCAAAACCTTTGTGAACCCACGTTAGATGGTACATTTTTCCATATTAGATGCGCATGTCACACCTTTAATTTGTGTATTAAAAGTGGATTAGACTCGCTAAAAGTAGGGTACTCGCCTATTATATTAATCGTTGATTACATAACTAATTATCCATCATTAAATAGAGCATGAAAAAAAATTTGTCTATAATAAGGAATGAAGCCTTGGAAATTTAAAAAGGATATTGTGCACAGGCGGAACTCAACTTATCAACTTCTCATGAGTACAATCGACTATAAAAATTTGTTATGCCAATTTGCTCTTTCACACATGCCATTGCATCCTAACAAATGGCTTACATGTACTAATTTGCTTTCTCTATTGAAGGTATTTCATGATTGTACGAAGATATTTTCTTGGGTCTATACCCCTATTGTTCACCTTTTTTGGCTAGACATACTAAATATTACAAACACTTTAACCAGATTCTACTATGATGCAATGTTGCAGACGAGTGTGCAGGACGTAACATGCAAGTGGCTTTCCTACTATCGCCACATCCTTATGATATGTAATGTTGCATGTGTATTAGACCCACGTTGTAGATTTAAAGGTCTTCGTGGACTACTGGAAGAGTACTACAAGCATATTAACACTTTGTCAGAAGATGCGGACATGTACTCTATTAATTATATTTCTATTGTACGAGAGACAAAATCTATTATACTTAAACTGTACAAACAATTTAGTCAAATGTATGGAGGTCAGGGATTGGTTAGTCATTCCTGACCCTCATCTGAAACATTGATTGTAGATGATGTTGCCCCAGGAGAATTGCTCGTAATGATGCAATCGCAAGCACGAAAAAAGGTATAAAGGTGGAAGCGGCAGTACCGATTGTATTGAACTCAACCTATACCTTAACATAGAATTTGAGTTCAACGATAATGCCAGCGTTAGGGACTTTGACGTTTTGGAGTGGTGGAAACGTCACAAAAGGACATTCCCTATTCTATCACGCATGACGAGACAAGTGCTTGCAGCTTCAACCTCAACTGTTATGGTAAGGCAGGTGTTTAGTTGTGCAGGTAATATCTTGGATGACTGTAAGGCACATATGACATCAGTAACAGTAGAAATGGTTGCATGCATTGATGACTGGAGTAAGGCAGAAAGACGATTGTGGTAACTAGTGGGGAAGATGAATATTTCAATGATTATTACTCTTCAGGAGGAAGCATCACAGTGGGTACCTCCAACCAAATCGGAGTGAGTGAGTAGGTATTGTAATATCGTTAAGATAAGAATACAATATACATACTATAACAAACTATTTTCATAAAATAAAAATTCTAAATCGATGTTTTCCAAAACCAATAGGTCAGCAAAGACCTTTTCAAAAATTGCTGGATGCAAATTATTTTTGTGAGATTAGTACGAAATTATTAATCACTTAAAGTTGACATTGTAATTTACAAGTAAAATCAATGAACACACTAAAGATTTTAAGAACAATTAAGAAAAAATACATGAACTACGATGGTCTAATCCTAAATTTCATATGTGTAAGCACCTCCGAGGCGACCAAAAAATATCAAATAAATTCTATTTTGCATTGTTAATTTTTTTTCCAAATCACATGTAAGTGAGTTAAGATATAATGTTCCCCTTACTCCACTAATAGTATTATATTTTAACAAAGCAAGTCTATGTTATCTTTTGAAATGTGTTAATCATTTTGTAGCGACAATTTGGGAATTTTTTTCCTTCCAAATAAGTACAATATAATCAATTGGACAAAGTACCTTTGTTGTATGGTTTTTTTTTTAATTTCGTGTGTGTCTAACTTAAATTGAAAATCATTGGTCTTTTTTTTGTCACGAATGATTTGGAATTGTATTGACCACCTCGTGAATCTACGGGTACGAAGTTGACTGGGCGGTTCCAGGTCTTTTTTATGGACCTGAACCTGATAGGTCAGGTCCCAATTCAAACTCGACTTGGACTAAGGAGATGTCTACGTGTGGATGAATGAAAGGATACCGTGGATGAAGGCTAAATGGCTTGAGATTTCAGTCCTCCACGGTGACTGAAAATGAGATGCTGGCATTTTTAGGTCCTTACATTTATGTCTTTGTAGGAATTGCTTCTTGCCATGAATTGTCCCATTTTCTAGACATGTTGTTTCCAAAGGATATATAGACTTATAAACCATTGGTGTTAGACATCCAAATGAGGACGATCTTTAGATGGATGCTAATCCAAGAAGATATGAGGTTGAAGATCCTAAGGGAAAAGTGATGACTTTAGTTTTCTCGGTTAGTTCATGGCTATCATTTAGGATGTCCTGTGATCTTTGTCATGCAGTTTCCTTTGGTAAAGCTTGCTAACTGTTTTCAAATGCTATCCTTGTTGCTTATAGAAAGGAAGTCATGACTTGAAAATGCTAGGATATCACCTAATGATGTACGAATACCATCTACAGGTGAAACATTTGCCAAGGATAGAGTGATAGACAAATCCACATTTGATTATAATTTATGGATTCTCTTGTCCTTTCAGTTGAAGCTTGTAGACTCGTTAAAGCTTGTTGATTCTCTTGAGGTCTGGAAAGAAAAATGACAATAGAATTCTTCTACTCTGGAATGTGCTATATCTTGTATGAGTATTTGAAGGACCATTGTTGTCACCTTAACAACTATGGATGTGATACAGTTTTTTACTTGAATTTAAGCATCTTTAGAAAGGAGCTTGCATCCATTCTAATCTTGAAGTGAGAACCTATTAAGTGGTACTCAAACTTCTAGATGACATTTCATATAGTAATATAATGGGCTTTCAAGTATGACTTGAGTCTTCTAGCTGAAATGACTACCTTTAAGAAACTTCTAGGCCTTGCAGAATGTGGCTTTTATAGTAGATTAGTTTGTGCTTTCACCTTGCACTTAAATGGTGACATATGAAGGAGCTTTGTTGTTAACAACAAGGTACAAGAACAAATCTTTGCTTCGTATTGGCTTTGATAGGATTTGTGGAGTAGTGAATAACTTATTTAACTCCATGAAGGTAGCTTCGCACTCATTGGTCCACTAAAAGTTCATAGGATTTTTTATATTCTTGAAAAATCCTGTGCATCAATTTGCATTTCTAGATATAAATTTTACTTAAGGTTGTTATATTGCCATTAAGTCTCTGAATGTCTTCAACGAACTTGGGACACTGCATGTTTAGCACGACTTTGATTTTCTTAGGTTTGCCTTGATCCCATGCCGCATGACCATGTACCGTAAAAACTTTCCAAATGACATCCCAAAAATGGACTTTTATGGGTTGGGTTTCATTTAGTACTACCTAAGGTGACTAGATGTCTCTCTTAAGTCCTCGAAGTGATCATTAAACTCCTTGATTTTGATGATAATATCATCAACATAAACTTCCATGTTTCAAGCTACTTGCTCTTTAACAACTTTTGTAGCCAACTCTTGGCATGCGGCGCCAGCATTTTTGAGGCCAAAAAACATGACTTTGTAAAGACAGGTGCTAAACTTGGTCACAAATGACGTGCGCACTTGGTCATTGAGTTCCATCTTGATCCTATTATATATCAAAAAAGCACCCATGAAACTCAACAATGAGTGATCGGATGTAGAGTTCACTAATTGGTTTATTATTGGCAAATGAAAAGAATCCTTGGGTTAGTTTTTTGAAGTCGATATAATCGACACACATTCACCACTCCCCATTAGCTTTTTTGATGAGCCAAGTGGGGTGTTGCTTTGCTCTCGGATGAAGCCAACTTTAATTAATTGGCTTTTGGAGTTCTTACTCTATCATAGCATAGCAAGTGGCAAAAAAGTGTCATCGCTTCTGCTATACTATCTTCACATTTGAGTCAATGTGAAGCTTATAAGTAATCACTTGTGGCTACATTTTGAGCACGTCAAAGGGGACTACACGAACACATTGCTATTATTTTTAAGGAATTTGGTCAATTCATATTTCAACTCAAGAATCAATTGTGTGCTAATCTGTGTGACATGACTAGGGTCATTACCAAATTGAACCTTTTTAGTCGGTTGACTGGCTTGCCAATCTATTTAGCATAAGCTTTGTCTTTTCTTTTTAAATGCTTGAGATATGCTTCTATTTAGAATACCTCATTTATAGCTATGGTTCAGACATATAAATTTCTTAATAGTTCTTGGTCTTCCCCACAGATACCAACACCAGTGAGTGTAAGGAACTTAGCCTTCAAGTAGGTAAGAGAGGGGACCATTCAGAACAATAATTGTACAGGTCTGCCCATTATCATGTTATAAGGTGACCACTAGTCCATAATCAAGAACTCAACGTCATTTTGTGTCCAATGCTTATCATCTCCAAGAATTATTGGAAGGGTGATGATCCCTTTGACTTTAACCGACTAGCTGTTAAATCTAAAGATTTCATGCTTGTACGACTTTAGTTTTTTTTTTTTCTTATGTCCTTGTCTTGGAGGTAGTCGAATGCATGACTAAAGACGATGTCAACATTGCTTTTAGTATTGACCAATGCCTTCATTACATCATAGCCTTCCATCGGGCTTTATTATAAGGTCATCTTAGTAGGGAACAAATCTTGGTTTTCATTTTTTTTGTTAAGAACATCACTTCCTTGCATTTTTCATTCCTTCAGTAATTGAAGAAGACAGTTGGATGAGGACCTCCCATAATGGTGTTAACTACACCTTTAGTAGCGTCCTCCATTACCAATTTGCTTTATTAGCAATATATTAGGAGTGATCCAATTGCTTACACCGGGTTGGCTATTTTACATTGTTGGTAGGGTCAACTATATATTGCCTTAGGAAACCTTTCCTAATGGCCTCCCTGTGCAATCATATATGTAGTAGCTCATGTCATTGTGATAATCACAATACTTGAGTTCGTTCAACTAGGATTTCCATGCAATTGGCCAGACTCAAGTACAAATGCTCAAGTCTCTAATTTTGAGAAAAATCTCCTATTGTGGGCAGTTGGACAGGAGGAAGTTAGATTCAAAGAACCTTCTCTTGCATTGTTCCTTTTTGTTTTTTATGAAGACCTTTCCTTATTAGTGGGGGAGTGTCACGCCCCAGCGGGTATCCTATACGTGACAGCCCGTCGTTTGCAATATTAAAACTCAAGAGTGACTACCTTAGTCACTCGAAAGCTTCCATATCGGTACAAGGCGTACATTCACAACAAAGGGAGACCGGTGGAGTAATGCATTTTAAGACATTGGCAGCGGAACATGCAAAATATCACTCAATATACTTCATTGAAACAAAAGTCTTACAGCTTCTAAGGGGCATTCCCCCGATAATTCATAATAACATGGTTCTAAATATAACATAACTAAAGCTAGAAGATTTTAGAAGAAATCTACTCTATAACTTCAAAATAGATTGCCTCCAAAAGCTTCTCGAAAATAAGGATTCTACCTAGGAAATCAAGGTAGTCTCGGGTAAAAAAGATAATCCTGCAATATCAAAAGTCTATAGGAGTATAAGCATGACTAGCTTAGTGAGATATTCCTTACGCAATAGTACTCATAACAACAATCAAACAAGTTTATTAATCAAGCATATGAATGCAACAATCATATGATCAAACATTACATACGACTATCCGGTTTCGTATGTTTGATGGATTTACCCCTCCATCGGTGGTTAGGGAATGCTTTGAACTGGGTCCCGAACAACCTCCTCAAGTTTGCGCGCGTCTTGGGGTTCCAACGAACCGTACTACTAGTCCCCGGGCCTTCCATGCCCAAAGCGATCGATCCGGCTCGGCTACACCTTGAGGCCGTATTCCCCGTACGTCCTAACCCTCAAGATGTAGCTAGGCAGCTTACCTTTCCGGTCCCACGCTGAGGAGTAGTAGCAAAACTTCGAAATGATATTCTAAGTGATATGCATGAGCAATTTATTATATGGGATTTCAATATGGCATTAAATCATTTAAAGCGATCAAACAATATTTGCACACATAACAATACATACATGGAAACATTTATATCAATCACAAATCGGGTTCCGATATACTTATCGTTCATTGATCGCACACAATGAATCACATACATAATTCCCATAATATCCCACATGCATATCAATTTTATCTTTTCCTACATCTAGTGCTCTATTCTACAAGCACATGCGCGAATACATAAGCGTAAAGGAAACTCACTCGTCCATAGCGCTCTAGGAGTCGAAGTAATCCTCGGGGAAGACAAGATCGTGATCCTCGACACCTAAACAAAAGAAATACCCAACATGAGTATTTCATCCAAGATCTATTCAAGTTCTATACTTCTATCTTAAAGAATTCGTAAAATCGTATGGAATGGAAATCCCAATTTAAAATGGCCATAACTTGCTCATTTTAACTCGGAATTTCGCATATTATATACCGATTTCTACCTACTCGAAAAGATCTATCTATTTCTAAGGTTATTTTCATCAAAAGAAGTCATTTAGGTCTCGGAATAGAAGCGTACAGATTTGATACGAATTTTCCAAACTTCAAAACTAGAGTTTTCAAACTTTACTTCACTCAAGGGCTTTTGTACAAAAATATAGATATATATTGTTGAAAAATCCCTTGAATTTATGTATATATATGTATAAACTCAAACTATATGCATGAATTTGGTGTTGTCTCAACAATGGTTTTGTAAAACAATGTCTTGAAAGTGAGATAAGCTTAAGACTTGAAAAGAAGTTAGTTTTACTTTGAAAATTTCCTAAATTATTATAAATGAGTATTTTTCCTTTTAACTCCATTTCTTAGTTATTAATCTTCAAAAGTAATTTTAATCTTTCAAGATTTTCATAAATTTATTTCTAGTGGTTTGGAAACATATAGTTTTTCTAATATTTCATAGTTATATCCACTTTTAAAAGAAATCATCTTATAAGTAATTTTGGAAAAACTTATCTTAGACTTTAGTGTTGGTGGAAAACTTTGACAATTGAATTTAAGAAATCCTTTGTTTAGGTCTAAAGAAACTTTCTTATTTCTTTGAAAAGAGATTTTATAATAACTTTACTTTATGTATTTCTTGGTGAAAACCACATATTATTACTAAAACTTGAGCTAGCTTATCTAACTTTAGAAGATTTGTTTAAGATAAATTTCAAACCTTTAAGGAAAATAACTTCTTATGTGACAAAATTTATATTTAAAAAGAGTTCTTATTCTTATTTTAAGAAAACTCATTTCTATTATGATTGAGACAATAACAACATATTCATGCATGAATGAGAATATGTAACCATGAAAAATATAAAAACAACATAATAAAATAAATAAGAGCATAAAAGTAAAGTCAAGTATTGGGAACCTTAGCTTCATCAAGGTATCCCGGGACTAAGAATGGACTAGTCCTCAAAGAAAAGAAAAGCAAAGAAATAAAATTGTTTTGACTTGATATGGACAAGTCTAAGACTAGAAAGACTAGTCTTAATATTGCATAAAACAAGTAAATAAATAAATTGCAAGACTTGAAAATAAATAAATAACAAGTGAGCTTATATGCTCTAAATAAATATATATACATAATACTTTATATATGTAGGTTGGAAACAAATAATAACATAACAACATAATAAACATAAAGAAAATAAGAACATGAACAAAAACAAAACATGAATAAATTGTTGCTTCTTTAACTCAATGAGTCTAAGAAACATACACTAAACTCATGTTAAGTTATATGAACATGAGAGAGAATATGAGAAACTTTTACCTAAAGCTTATGGGTTTGTTGAAGAAGAAAAGAATGGGTTGTTGTATTATGTGGGAATGGATTTTCTAAAGAAAAGAGAGAACTTGAGAGAGATGTTGGGAGAGGAATTTTGTGGAGTGATTTTGGGAGAGTTTTAGTATGAATTTTTGTTGTGTGAAAGAATGGAAGAGGAAGGGGGTATTTATAGATTTTTGGAGTGGAAATTTGTGTGATTAAAATTAAATGAAATTGAAATAAAAATAGATGGAAGAGGGAGCATAGGGGGCCGGTTTTGAGTGTTAGAGGGGGAGAATAATTATTTTTGTTTGTTTTGTATTAAAAGAAGTAATATGTAAGGTGATGTGATTAAAGTTGTATGGGGAAGGTAAATTGTAAGGTATAGGTATGGTAGAGTGTAAGAATAGAGTGTAAGAAAAAGTAGAGATAGGTGAATAGTAATGAATAGTAGAAAAGTACTATGAATAGTAGACTAGACAATTAAAATACCGGTAGTAAAGAAAATACGCGTAAAAGCCTATATCTGTTATTTTTAGATACCGAAAAATTCTAAAACTGATATTTTTGAAAACCTTATATTTTTACGAATCTATTGGTGTTGTCGGAATATTTTTGCTATCCGGTGCTCCGGGGCACGGTTTTTCGAAAACTGATCCCGATCGGATCCGAAGGACACTAGAAAAATTCGAAATCTGATATTTTTAGGCTTCCCTATGTTATTACGAACCGTTTTCCACAATTATTTCAATTTCGTTTTCTAGGGTTTAAGAACACGGGATTGCCGGATCTAGATTCACTAGACTAATCATAGAACTAGGTTAATTTTAGGGTTTCGTTTCAACTTCCGGTTCTTAGGGTTTGCTAATATTATCGAAAAATCTAGGGGCTTAACAGGGAGCCTTAGTAGTCTTTCGATATTTTATCTTTCCTGTTTTTTTTATGGTCTCTATTAAATTTTTCAATCTCGGTTTGGGTGAAGATAAAGTCTTTTTGCTGGATATATTTACCAGTTCTTTACTAGAATTTCTCTAAGGTCTTTGTCTTATTTTTGGTGAGAGAGTGGAAGAGACATTCATTTTTTGTAGAATCCTTGAATTGTTCGTCAACTTCTATTATAGTCTAATTGAACAGCATCGTGTAATCCCTTAAAGACTCATCTTTCTTTTGCATGACCAGGAAAAAAAAAGATGTGTCCTTCCTAAGGGGATGACTAATCATAAAATATGTCTTGAACATAGTCAACAATTCATTGAAGTCGGTTATTAAACCAATTAAGAGCTTGTGGTAGCACTTATTTGTTGCCTTTTCTAGTGTTTTGTAGAACACTTTGCAAAAAATGGTGTCATCAAAGCCGAAGACTAACTCTAGTCTTTATATCATGGCAAGCATTATTTTGGGTCAATAGTCCCATCGTATATCTTAAATGAAGACAATTTCATGCTGGGGAAGAATGGTTCATCAATTATTGGCTAAGCTAGAGAAGCGTTGATTAACAGAGATGTTGTTTTTAGCACATGTATGCTTTTCTTACTTTGTTTAATTTCTAACATTCGCTTAGTCTTTTCTCCGTCTCGTTAGGAGTCAAGACCACAAAATGTTTGCCTTAATACATGGGCAACGATTGGAGAAGGGTCATTAATGTGAGTATTGGATGTTGTGAACACCATAGAAGGATTCTTTATCCCCTAAGATCCTTATATATGGGAAATCCTATGGTCCTATACTTGAGCAGGTTCTTAAGCTTGTGAAGGGGTCATTTTGGTATCGATCTTGAGGTAGTGGCTGAGAGGCTAATGCCAGAAAATGGGATGACTAAAAGTCACTGTTACTTGCTTGTTGCTAGGGAGCGTTAGCCCCCAATTCTTACCCTTTGAGGTGCTTCTCCACCCGCCTATTTTAGTTTAGCAATTCAATGATCTGTTCCACAATTTGCTGTAACTTGTTTTCTAAAGTGGTCAGATGTTCTAATCTTGAGAGGAAATAGGGGTAGGGAATGTGTTGTGATCTACTTGTAGAGTAGTGTACCCTTGTGGATTAAGAGGACGATGCTGGATTCTAAATTGTTATCAGGACTAAGATTTTGAAGAGTCTATTTACCCTTGGAGTGTGAGGGCATGATTGGTGAGAGAGCTCAAGGTTCAAAGTCGTGTATGAAAAGAAGGGTATGAAAATGGAGAAACTTCTCAAGGAGTAAGTTTCCCACGAACTGTGCCAGACTGTCATTAACTCAAACTCAATAGAGGCGAAGGTTGCTGCTAGGTTGGACTCATGTATGTTAGCCTACAAAACAAGATACCATTAGTGATGAGTTTGGCTTGACTCGCCACGACCACTTTGATGCTTAACTTAGTAAGCATGTTTATGCAAATACGAGTAATATGAATAAGAGTCTAGACGACATTAACATTCATGTGGTATTGAGTGATATATTTTATAGTGGATTGATCCCTAATAGTTACGGGAGTTATGGAATCATGAGTGAATGGGTAGTTGACCACAATTACCATGAATGTAGGATGGGTCCACTAATCTATGTTTGGTTGTGTTGACTTGGAGTGGTTAAGAAGGGTACCCTAGGTGACCTCGGGTCGGATACCATTTGATTATAGTATTTGGTAGTTTGCTTCTAAAGCCAAAGGAGTTGGTGTCTTCGATAAGCTTAGGGTCTTTCCAAGTAAGTTGGCCTTGGGCCTAAAGGGCCAACTCGTACAATAATAGGTTAACCTAACCCTATGAGGTTTGGAATCCATATTTGACCATCGCCAACATTCATTTAAATAAAGAATTTACAAATAAAAATTCTATTAGAACTCTATTTCATTCTTAAGTAATACCTATAAAAAATATACATGTATTTGTTTAGCATGGATTTTTTTTATATCTAGTTTAGTTTCCTTTAATTCAATTTATATCAAACCCTAATCCGTTTGACATAAACTCTCAACTAAGAATTAAAGGAAATTTATAATTTTTAAAGTATTCTAGAGTCGCCACCCAACTAGAGATAGGAAAAAAAGTTAAATGAGGACCAATTGATAGGTAGATTCTAATTCAGCTACTGATCTGCAAAAAATTATCTTTTAAAACAATAGCCAAAAATTCATAAGTTTAGGAGTTATCCTATTAAAACCTAAACAGTTATCATCTTTAACTTTTAGATTATAAATTATTCCCTAAAATATCCGAAGTTGTATTCTTATATGATATTTACAAAAAACAATTTACCAATTTCATTAATACTTACAAATTGTTCAATTTTAATAAATTTTACAGAGAAGGTAACTAATTTACATGCAATTAGTAATTACAATACAAAGACAAGATAGCAACATTTACAATATCACATAAACTTTATCAACAAATAATTTTTCTTAAATCTTAAGTTATCCATTAGGTGCTTATATACCTGCTATTCGAGATTAGACATTATGTAATTCTTTTGGACTTATGAAAAATTTAGTATATTGGTTGATTTTAGTAATTTTGAACTATTATCATTTTAAGTTCATTAAATTTTGGAATTTCAAAAATTGGCTTTTTAATGTTGGATCCTAGATCTATCAAATTATATTTTCAACAAACTTATGAAAACTGATTTTTTAAAGTGTTAATAAATTTTAAAGCAAGAACAAAAACAAGAAGAATCATGGCATCACAAATCAAATTATAATGAGAACTCATACAATCAGATCCATAATATCTCAAAGAAACAATTTATACATAAGAAATGGTATATTCACAAGTTGGGATGTCATGGCATATTACAAATTTATATTGACAAGTTACCTAATTAGACATGTTATGGTGGAAATTTATATTATCCGCGAGATCAATTTTATGTCAATAAGGACGTTGTGGGAAAAATCAAATTTACAGCGAGAACTAAATTAATATCAACATGTCCTTATGACGAAAAGTATTGTGGTGAATTTATTATAGTAAAAGTCAACTTTTTATGAAGTGGCATGATCAATAAACTATATTGAAAAATTGATAAAGACATTATAGTGAAAATTATATGTTTACGGGAATTCATGATTTTTATAAAAAAATATTCATACAAGTAAAAAATTAATTCAAAGACTACATTTATCACGCCACGAAAGGTACCATAAACGTGGTTGTCCGCCACATATAATATCAAGACTTAAGAATGACTACCTTAGTCACACAAAAATCTCGGTATTACATGTAAGGCGTACAGCAAGGTAATAGGAGACGCTATTGGGAAGTGTGGTTTAAGAAAGTAATAATGAACATACATGAATCTAGAAATAAAGTTATCTCATAAAAATAAATAAGAGTCTATTACATAAATCATAGGGGCATTCTCCTGCTAAATCTCAAAGGATCTCATAAAGGTTACTAGTCTTTATACATAACTTAAACACTTCATCAAACGATTTTAAAGAAATTCTAATATAATCCTTCAAGTAGATTTCCTCCAAAAACTTCCAAAAGAAAATTTACGCAGATATGGCGAGACATCGGGTATAAGAATAGATGTTCCTACATATGCAAATATCTATAGGGATGTAAGCTTTAAGAGCTTAGTCAGAATAAACTCGATAATCATACTTAAAATAAAATAACAACCAAGTGGAATGCAAGAAACACGTGAGCATACAAGACATATAATTTTTCGAGAATCATATATTGAATGGATATATGCCCTTCATTTGGGGTTAGGTATTTCGGCTAATTACGGCCAACATTTCTTAAAAACTATTTTTATAGATATTATCGGCTATTATTCGCCATAAAAGACATGTACTTCTTAGCGGCTCCTACTTACCATCAATTTATAGATTTTACCGGCTCCTACTCGCCATATACAGATACTACCGATTATGCCAACCACTATTATCATACACTTGTCCCACCAATTATATAATAGCAAATGAAATATGACTAGATGAATGAAGTGCATGTCTCAATTTTTATTTAAAGTCTAGCTATTTGAATTATAATTTCTTGCAAGCGATCATCCAATTTCAAATACTTCAACATGCTAATAGAATATACGACTCATTATAAGCAATTCATGGCTCGATATACCTAAAGTTATTTCATTAACATTATAATCACATGCATCTTCAATTTTTATATTTTCTTAAGTGTAGTACAACTATGCTACAAGCACAATCATAAGTATGAAAATAAAGGAAGTAGACTCACTCGGCCATAGTTTGACGATACTCACTTAATCATAACAGTCCTTAGGGTAGTACACGTTTTCCTCCTCATTTCCTAATAAAAGGAAATACCCAAAATGAGTATTCAATGGAATTTCTAGTCAAGATTTCTAATTCTATTCTCTAGTTGCGGTTAAATTCTTATAGGTGGAAATTTCAACTTAAAATGGTCATAACTTCATTATTTTAACTCAAAATTTCGCATATTATATACCATTTTCTACCTATTCAAAAAGATCTATCTATTTCTTAAAAAGCTCTATCCGTTTCTAAGGTTATTTTTGTCATATAAAGTCATTTGGGTTCCAAAACCATAAGGTACAAATTCATCACGAAAATTGTAGTTTTCAAAACATAAGTTTGCAAACTTTTATTTATCCAAAAGTACTTTGTATCAAAATGTAGATATTAGTATAGTTGGAAACAATCCTTTGAATATATGTATATTGACTCATATCATATGCATGAATTTAGTGAAGTTGTCTTAACAATGATTTTTGTAAAATAATATATTCTAGAAGTTGGAAAAGCAAAACTTCGAAATTTCCTCTTTAGATTGTTGGAAAAATTCTTTGAAGCATTTTAAGTGAGTATCGCCTCCTTTTAATTTTATTTTTAACCTTTTGAAAATAATTAGATTTGTCCCAAAATAATTTTTGTCTCTTTAAGATTCCTATAACTTAATTTTTAGGGGTTGAAAATATAGCTCCTAAGCATTACTTGATGGTGATCAAAATTTTATTAAAGTTTTCATATTCTTAGTTTTTCCTAAAGTTCATTTTATTTTAACAAATAGCAATGATTTCCTAAGTTGTTTACTAATTTTTATTCTTAAGAAAATTTCATTTCTAGAAAAGAACTTTCTTGACGATTTCATAAAGCTTGTTTAATCCTTAATACTTTAGAGTATTGGTGAAATTTTCACAAGGAAATATAATGAAACCTTTGCTAATCAAGAATTTGAAATCTTAAGTTTTTAAAGAAAACTTTTTCCATTTTATTGTTTTGAAAAGAGTATGTGATGTATCTACTTCATGTATCATTTGTTGAAATTCTTATGTTCTATTGCTACTAAAAGCTTGTGATGAGTTTATCTAGATTTTGGAAAAGATTGTTAAGATGGACTCCCATGTTTTTATAAAAATTCATTTCTTAAGTGACAAAAGTTTATTTTTGAAAGGAGTTCTCATCTTCCTTTATTTAAGAAACTCCCCTTTTTTATTTTTGTTGAGACAATATAAATGTGCTTATGCATGAACAAGAATATGTAGTCATGAGAAATAAAACAATATATCATAATAAGATAAGATATATATAAGAAGCAATAAGAGCATAATATTAATATTAAGTATTGAGAATCTTAGCTTCATCAAGGTAAACCAGTCATGTATTGAGACCTTTAGCTTCATCAAGGCAACCCGGGACTAAGAATAGACTAGTCCCAAAAGAAAAAGAAAAAGAAAAGGAAAAGAAAAGAAAAAGCAATAATAATAAGAGCAAGTTAGTGGATGTTAGTGAGTATTAGGCTCTAAATATATAGATATACATATACTTAATAATATATAGAGTTAGATTAGGACCATAATAATAATAATAATAATAATAATAATAATAATAACAATATGATATCATAATAACAACAAGATAATAAAATCGGAATTCTTGGCATGTGCAAGAACAAAACATGAACATATTATTGCTTCTACAACTCATATGAGTTTCAAGAAACAACACCATCGTCATGCTAAGTTACATGATATGGAAAAGTAAATAATGGTAGAAGGTTTTTACCTAATAGTATTTTTGTTGAGTGAAGATGGTGGATGAATGTGATATTATGTGAGTAGTAAGAAATGGTAAATGGTTTGTGTGTAGTGAAGAATTTCTAGAAAGAATGAATGGAAGAGAGTTTTGGAGAGGATTTGTGGAGAAATTTTGGGAGAGTTTTGTTATGTAATTTGAGTGTGTGAAAAAAATAGAGGGAGATGGGTATTTATAGAGTTTTGTAGAGGGAAATTAAATGTAATAAAATAAATTAAAAAAGAAAAGTAATTGGGGATGAGAGAGGGGGGTGTGTACTGGCCATGAGTGAGGAAGAGAGAGAAATTGATTTTATTTGTTTTTTTTTTTGTAATAAAATATAATTAAGATATGAAGTATGGTTAATATAAAGTTGTATTAGAAATATAAAAAATAGAAAAATAGGTATATAAGTAGTAAGAATAGGTTGTAAGATAACATAGAGATAGATGAATAGTAGGACAGGACAATGACTAATAAACAAGACTAATAATATACCGGTAGTAAAGAAAATACGCGTATAAATGTGATATCTGATATTTTTAACTATCGAAAAATTATGGAACTGATATTTTTGAAATCCTTGTATTATTTCGAACCTAAAGGTGTTATCATAATATTTTTACTATTCCAAGCCCCGGGACACACTTTTCAAGAGTTGTTTCCGTTCGGATCCGAAATACACTAAAAATTAGCAAATCTGATATTTTTAAGCTTTCTTATATTATTGCGAACTATTATCAACGATTAATTCAATTTTGTTGTTTAGGGTTTAAGAACACATGATTGTCGGATCTAAATTCTAGGGTTTATTGTAGTCTTTTGTTGATTTTTAGTATTTCCTGTTGACCTTTAATACTAAGATTAAGCTTAAACTTAATCAAAATTTTAAGGGTTTGCAACATTAATCTTTTAAGGCATAACATACACATCACATATTTATCATACTAGAATTTCTTGTCACTATTTTTTTTCTTTATATATATATATATATATCATAATATTTAAACTTCATAGTTGTTGTTGCTACTGCTACTATTATTATTATTAAATAATTAAATAAAAAATAAACAAACGGATGAAACTTACTTAGAGAGAAAGATTTGTGCGTAGGACAAGGACTATTAGTGACAACAAATACTGGAAGGTTAGTTCCCTAAAGCTAACATTGGGTCAGGCAGCTACAGGTGGCTAGAAGGCAGGAGAGCGATGATGGGGACATGGTTAGACGGTACCATGGGATGATGGCGAGTGGTCTATTGTAGATGGTTTGGTTCGAGTGTCACTCAACAATGGGACTCGAAGCTTTCAAAGAGTGGCGAGAGCTCTGACAAAGAGCCTTTAGTGTTCCTTGGCAACAATTAAGTGGTGGTTTTTGAAGCTCGCGATCTCCTAAACACTTCACTAGCCTTTGATTTTGCCAATTTTTCCTACAAAAACACTAATTGAAGTTAGAACATTCAATAAATTCAAAACATTAAGAATACAAAACTTCAAAACTAGAGAGAATCAAGAGAGCCAGAGCTTCTTCGTCCCTAAAATGAGATGCGTGTACCCTATTTATAGTGTTAGGATTCATAATTGCCAGTCAATCTTGCTAAATTCATCAATTTTGTATATATGATTTCTATGGTAAGTTTTTGCATAAATTTAGGAGATTGTTTCGATTGAGATGTAATTTTCTTGTTAAATAATATATTTTCCCTTTGAAGTTTGATTAGAAGCTTACTCAAAATACTCGAATCTGCATCAAATCTTGATATTTTCAATAAGTACACAACTAATCTTTCCTAATTTTCATGAGCTAATTTAACTTAGCAAATATTCACAAAATCTTGTAATTTTGGTATCAATGGAAAGCCTTTGTGTATAGTTTGCAATTTCACCATCACTTTAGTGAAATTGCAAATAAAACCAAATGAAAAAGTGCTCGTGAAATGAGCTATCTTGCACTTGTCGTGAGGTTGAAGATGAAGTGGTTCATGCTGACGTCATCATGTACATTCTATTGTTTTTTTAAGGAAAAAAGCTTATATTTTGGGAATTTTTTCTTTTTTCTTTTTAGATTAATTATTTCTTATCTTATCCTACTCTAATTTAATCAATTTTAATTTAAGGTTAATAACTCCTAAGTCATATTATATGATACAAATTGATTTTTTCCTAACTTGAATTATATTATATGATACAAATTGATTTTTTCCTAACTTGAATTTTAAGCTACATTTGATTTTTAATAATGGGAAAATGCTGAATTTGGTACCTTAACTTTGTAAGAAAATGCAATTAAGTACCTGAACTTCTAAATGTTCAATTTACTACCTATTCTAACTTTTCATGGCTACAAATAGTACCCCATTTAACTCTGTTATGTTTGTTTGTCTACGTGGCACAGATAGCCAATACATGCATGACACGTGTCTATTAAAATAAAAAATAAATAATTTCACTACATAGTTATTAAGAGATAACCATGGTTGGGTCGTTAAAAGAAAAAGGCGGAATAAAAAAAGACAAACATAGTTGCAGAGATCAAAGAAAGAATACCAAGAACAAAATCATAAACTTTTCCTTCCAAAATGATGATACCCAAATAAACCCTAACCTAAAGCTTTTGGCATGACATGGAAGTTGATGGTGTAGATACAAAAAAGAGAAGACAAGTGACATTGATGGGTAAGCCATGTAAGTCATCGACAAGTTCAACATTTCAATCATCAAACAATAATGGTGAATGTCACACCCCAAAGGGTACCCTAAACGTAACAGTCCGTCACATACCATATAAGATTCCCGAATTACCGCCTTAGTACTTCGAGAGCCTCATATAGATGTAAGGCGTACCTCTACAACAATAGAGTACAAGTCCAAATGGAGATAAAAGCTTAATTTAGCATGCATTAGCAGTATGATATAACTCATGAAACATAAACAAATATTACATAATCTAAGGGGCATTCCCTCGCAAAAGAATAATCAATGGCCTTATACAGTCATCCAAAGTCTTAAAAGTTTCCTATGGAAGTCTAAACAACAATTCCAACTTCTAGGGGAAACTCCTAGCTTCTGTACCTGTACAGCCAGGTCACGCCGCCTAAGCCACAAATGGGGTAGCTGCAAAAGGAAAGGACTGTAGGGACGTAAGCTAACTAGCTTAGTGAGTGTAATCTTCCACAATAACATTCATGTCACAACAATTCAACCAGGTGATTAAGCAAGCAAGTGAATGTACCAAACACATGAGTTCAACAAACATATGACCAGTCGGAAATCATATGTGGATGGAATTGCGCCCTCCATCCCGGGTTAGCAGATTAACGAATACTACGGTACTATCTTTATGCCGTTTATGGTTCACAGTTAACCTACGATTATTCGATATCGTTTATGGATCACGATTAACCTACGATTATTCGATATCGTTTATGGATCACAATTAACCTACGATTATTCAATATCGTTTATGGATCACGATTAACCTACGAATGCTAATGCTCCTTCCCCTTCTGATATGCACATGTCAAATTTAGCATTAGTCCGAGTAGTTGATTAAGCCATTTTACTTAGGCGATCAAACAATTTCTCAAACAATCCATCATAGCTAAGTACACAACCAAAATTTATCACCCGGTTTCGATATTCTTAATTTGAGTTCTCACATCATCATCAACATATAATTTTCCATTATTCCCCATCATTCATATTTCATTCATTTGGCCTACGTTCTAGTGCACTACTTTACAAGCACAAACAATAAATGAATCGGGAAGAAAAACTCACTCCGCCATAGGTCCGCCTTTCTTCTAGTAATAATAATCCGGAAGCAAAGAGTCAACGTCCACGGGTTCACCTATTCATATAAGAAATACCCTAATAAGTATTCTACCAAATTAGGATAGTAAAACTCTAAGAAAACTTAGTGAAATCGAAATTCGCGTCATTTTCGAAGTCCCGATTTAAAATGGCCATAACTTGGTCGTTTTAAGTCGGAATTTCACAAATTTTATATCGATTTCCATCTACTTCGGAAGAGCTTTCTAAATATGAAGTTTAAATCAAGTTTTGAAAATATCTAAGCCTCAGAAATGAGGGATCAGATCTGTACAGCGGTTATATTGATTTCGAAAATGCAATTTCCATGAATGCTATTGAGATTCCTAAATGCAAAATGAAACTAAATGACATGGTAATGAATTTCCCTATCATGAATGTCATGATATGAACTCTTAAGTGTCTAAGGTCTTATAAATTTTTAGATTTAAAGAATTTAAACAAACTTTTTCTAGAAAATCATTTCATGCTATTGTTTAACAAGTAAGTTTACTACACTTGGTCACACTTACTTATTACAAGGATTTTCTTTAGGAAAACTCCACTTTGTTTAAAGAAACTTTGACCCTTATATTAGTTATATCCTAAGGCCTTTATTTCTTTAATAAAATCTTCATTTGTAAACTTTTAAGTGGGTCTTACACTAGGGTAGTTCCAAAAATCCGAATTTAGAAATTTTCATTTTCAAGTTGATCCTTTTAGGAAAAATGCATTTCATACTTAGAACTTTAAGTATTTATTTTACCTATACTCTAAGGACTTCATTTATTTGAGAAAATACTATTTTTGAAGTTGGAAAAATAATGTTTTCTAACCATCTATCCATTATTACGAATTTGGTTTTTCGAGACTTCTAACTCAAAACTTCTATTGGACTTCATCTCTTGTTTCAAATATTTTATGTAGTAAAAACTCATCTAAACTCATGAAAAATATTACCAAACATTATCTATCACCTACAAGCTTCATTTTTCTTGTAAAACACATGTTTAAAAGTTGGTATATGGGTTTTTAAACTAGGTTTCTCAAGTCATCCGAATTTACACAAGTTCATTTCTTGAAAAGTGTTTTCCTTTTTGACTTTATTAACTCATCTACCTATAGATCTATATACTAGAAAGGTTATTTACTAAGGACAAAAGCATTGAAGACCATTAATGCACATAAACTCAAAATAATGATGAGATCTTAAATGCCTACATGAATATGAGTAGTAAAATGGTAGATCTACTATATCAAGTGCTTAAATAAGTTTTGAAAACATAAAAACTACATTTTTATAAAAGATCTTTTGTTCAAAACACTTTTTGATGAAAAATCATAAAGCTTATGCCTTGAAAGCTCCTTGAAATACAAGATCTAATAGTGATGGTTTGGTATTCTTGTCTTTTGATATTTCCTTGTCCCTACTAAGAGATCATGGGGACATTTGGTTGGAATATCCAAGAATAACCTAGCCATTACAAAGATCTATGAGTAGAAGGAGTAAAATATCATTTACTTTGAGTAAAATAGGAGATGAATGGAAGAAAATGGAAAGCTGTGTGTCTCTGTGTGTGTGTGTGTGTGTGTGTGTGTGTGTGGGGGGGGGGGGGGGGGGGGGGGGGGGCGGCTTACAAAGCTCACGGCAAAGGAATGTGTGGGGGAGGAACTTTGAGAGCTTGTTACCTCTTGGAAGTTTGGAAAAAGGAAAGAATGAAGAGAGAGAGAGAGAGAGAAAAAGTAGTTTATATAGCATTTGAAATTAGGTTAAATGGGACTAAAATAATTTTTAAAAAAATTGCAAAATGGAGCTTGGGGGGGAGGGAGGGGGTCACCACGCCGGCCACTATTCATGGAGGAGGGGGGAAAGTTTGATTTTTCCTTTTTGTTTTGATTGATTTATCTTTGATTTGATTTAAGTACCATTTGTCATAATTTGTATTAATTTTTAAGAGACAAAAATCCTTTGAAAAGGGAAGTGATTGAGTGATGGTAAGTGTTGCAAATGTAGGATGTACAAATAGGTAGTAATAGGTTGTACTTGACAATAGTGAAGAATAGTAGTCAAGACAATTTAATTACCCGTAGTAAGGAAATACGAATAAAAGGCTATAACTGTATTTTTTATAAGCCGGAAAATTATGAAATCTATATTTTTGAAATCCTTATTTTATTTCGGTTCAAATGAGTATTCATAAGGAAATTTTGAAATTCTAGTTCCAGGGCACGCTTTTCTATAATGGGTCAGGATGACCCGAAATTGAAATTTTCTTAAAGTCTGATCTTTTCTTGTTTTGAAATATAATCAAGAACTATATTCAAAATTAAATTTCCTTATAAAAATTTCTTAATTGGAAACTGAGGAAAAGCCGAAATTAGGGTTCCTAGTTCTCACTCCAGACTTAAGCTATTCCGGTTTAGGGTTTTGGCTTCCGGTTCTTGAGTTATCTTGGCTACTTGAAAAACCGGGGTTTACAGTGAGTTATCCTGTGTGACTATGGGCTTAAGGCATGAATTTCTATTGTTAGGACAAAAAGTAACCATGGTCGTAAGTTCTTTGGATTCTCAAATTCAATAAGGTAATTCTTGTAGATGTGTGTGTCTTGTAACTTCTTAAGGGCTTTGATGTCTATAATTGGGGTATCTTATTCGGGGATGTGCAAAGAACACTTTTTGGGTTGCAATTCTAAGAAATGTAAGATGCCATTGGAATTACATCAATACTTCTATTTGCATTTTAATTTTTGTTTGCTTTTTATAGGAGGATGGTGGTTACGATTTCTTTAACTAGCTACAATGTGGGGATGAACAAGAAAGGGAAATGTGGGATGTGATTGAAGAGCTTAGGTTGAAGGAGTTGATAATATCATCCATGGTTAATGAATGTAAGGTTGAATTGTAGAGCTTGAAGGAGGAGAACTCACTGTTGCAGAGGATTGCGTTGGGAAACTTGGGAAAGGGGCTGACCTGATGGATGACATTGATTCATCAAACAAAATGAAATCATATGGAGAAGAAGAGATTGCAAGGCTGGAAAATTATGTTGTATAAGTACATGCTATGTGTGACATGGTTGTTGATCTTAGGTTATTGGTAGCATTTAGTGGATGAAATGGGCTTCATTTGACCCGACATGTAGAATTGAGGATAACATCTAATGCACGAGTTGAAGTTTGTGCAATTGTAATAGGTTATTAGGAGATTTTTGTAATGAATCAATTGAAATGCAGTGTTGTAAGGAAATTATGTCAATGAAGGGGTTCCTATCAATTTAAAATCTTATTTTGTATTACTTGATTATAATTCTTGTTTTGATGTTGAATTTAAATTGAAATGCCATTCCAAAGAAAAGGATTATGCATCTATTATTCTGTTCCTTATAAAAGTAAAGCAATTGTCGGACAATAATGTCAAAATAAAAGCACGTTCATTACTCAATTATAAGCATTGATTGACAATGGTGTCAAATATTAGTTGCCATTTATGATACAGTTCATGTACAATTCAATCAACCTTAAAAAACAAAAGGAAACCAAATAAACCCTTGCTATAGAAAATTGAAAAAAAAAAACATCATATAATGTTAAACTCCTAACTCCTTGGATCATTCAACTAAAAAACATGAAAAAAAAAACTTCCCTCAATTTGATACTAAAAAATGACAATACACCCTATAACGATAAACTCCCTACATCATTGATCATTATAGGAAAAAAAAAAAAACAAAGAAACCCCTCAGTTCAATACAAAAAACTCCTCGTAATGAAAGCTCTCTATGTCATTAAGAGAAAAAAATTAGATAAAATGCTTATAAACTTAATGCTTATTCTTCCTGGAATGAAACTCCTTGCTAATCTAAATGCTTATTCTCTCATAAAAGCATTATGCAATCCTCACAATACAAAAGCCAGTATTCAAACAAGCTAAAAATTCAAAAAACCATCCAGCAATTTAGGAAGTCATTCAAATGCATTAAACCCAAACAACTTAGAGGAAATGAGAGTTTTTCATAGCAATCTGATGGAGACATAGACAATTTTATCTTTACACATTAGCTTAGTAGCACAATTGGGTGTTATGCTTTATAAAATGCACCCCTAGTCACATGCTTCATAGCATAATAAGGTGCTATTCTTTACAAAATGCAGCCCTATTTACATGCTTTATAGCATAATTGGGTGATGTTCTTTACAAAACGCACCCCAAAATCAACACATATCCCGATTTACATACATATTGCCAAACTCCCCAAAATACAAAAGGAAAAAAGAAATCTTTTAGCATCACACACTATCTACTTCTTTTGATGACTCTTCTATGTAAGGGCTTCACCTGTATAGTTCTCATCATCAGGTTCTTCTAGATTAATGAAGCTTGGATCGACTGTTTTTTCCATTAGATGTTTATCATCATTATTCTACTACTCTTCCACCGTCGCACTAATTTATCCATTACTTCCTTCTTCTAAACCTGTTGTGTTGTCTTGGTTTCTTCTAAATTAGCTTGAAGTTGCTCTTGGCATCTTGCCACTTGCTTATTTAGCTATGCTCCATGCTGGTGAGTTATGCATGTAAGGCCCGAAAAATTTCAGTAAATGATTTCAAGATGAACTTCGAAAATAAACCCTAAAAAAAAATCACTCCAAATTAAAACTGAATTTCAACTAGTCCAAAAACACGAGCGAATCCAGAAATTTCCAAAGCTTGAGAAAAATAAGAATCCTTAAAAATAAAATAAGAACTCAACATACTTCAATTTCAAAACCACTACGTACGACAAATTCTATACGTAACTCTGACTTATAAAATCGGGTAATATAGAACCCAAAAACAAATTCTTAAAAAGTAAATAACAATTAACTTTTGGAAATGAAACCCAATTCAAGAATTCCGAAAACGTTAAAAGATATTAAATACTTACAAAAATGAAATGTAAAATAAATTTCTCAAATTAAATATGTTGTATAAACATAAAATATTAGTTTCCAAATTGGCAAAGATCTAAACCGGAAAATCACCCAAAAACCCTAACCGAAATGCAATAGCTCAAGTCCGACAATCTAGTACCCTTAACCCTAGAGGCCGAGGTGTATTTTAAATATGTAGAATAGCTCGTAATAATTAAGTTTGTTTAAAATATCAAATCGGTAAATTTTTTACCTATTTCGAACCTGTTCGATACAGACTTCGAAAAGCATGTCCCGAGGCTCGAGATATCAAAAATATACCATTAGTACCGTTAGACTCATAATTTCATAAGATTTCTAAATATATCAGTTATGTAATTTTTCGGGTTATAAAAGTTACACTTATAACATTTTTATCATATTTTCATTACTATCAGTAATTAATTAGTCTTTTGCACTATTCACTTTTATTTCATTACACAATTTTATTATTCTTATAAAGCCTTATATTTTTAGATAAATATTTATATATTAAAGAAAATTTTGTTTTTCCAAGATTTAGTTCGTTTCGGGTCTTTACGGGATTAGATTCTGTTTAAGACCCGATACTAAAAATAAAATAAATTAATTTAATAATTAGAAAATATTTTAAAAAATATTGTTATTTTCATAAAATAATTTTTTAGAATTTTTCGGGTTATAAAAATATCATTTATAGCCCATATTCGCATATTTTAATCATACCGATAACATATTTGTTAAAATACTAAAATAATTCAAATAATTATTTAATTTTAATTATGAAAAATCTGCTACAAATATTTGGAATAAATTTTTTAATTTTATTTTATTTTAATTTATTTTATTAAGAAAGTACTCTTACAACCCATACTTTCAAGTACACCTCACACATATCACTTCCTTTTCACTTCAATCTTTCTACACTTTGTTATATCACTTCATGGCAGATTTTTCTTTCTTTTGGCTGCCATTGTCCTTTAATTACTCCTTTTTGACTAAATTAAATATATTCTAATCCTTCTTAAAGAAGCTACATTATACATTTATTACACAATTCAATTTTAAGTCAAATTTCAAACAAACCCTCTCTCTCTCTCTCTTAATTTCACGTGCAGCACCTTCTCCCTTGGCTGTGTTGTTTTATTTTTTTTTCTCTTCTTTCATTCATTAATATACTCATTTTCTCTCTCTCCTTCATTTACTCCTTCTTTCCTTTTTCATTCTTTAGCTTTTCTCTCTCTTTTCTTCTTTATGTTGTTCTTGTTTCTTCAAGAACACAAGCTGCCCCCTTCTTCTTCCATGAGCTCCCACACATATTTTTGAAGATTTTTAAGTAAATCTTCCTCTCAAAGCTTCCATAGGTGATATAGGTAAAGTATAATGAGAGTTTCATGCATCAAATGACCTTCTATAAGCTTAAAAGCTTAAGATGATGATGCCAAAAATGAAACACTCCTTTTCTCTAAAGTTAATATCTTGTATCACTATTATTTTCTTGTTTAAAGTAGTTATATTATATAGATCTAACTTTTTGTAGCTTTGATTTTCGTTTATGCCATAGATCTTGTTATTCGAGTTATTATTTTTGTTATTGCTTATGATTTATGCATATATTCCTCATTCACATATGTTCATGTATTCAAAACTAGTGTAGTAAACTAGATCTAGTGTTTTGAGTTCATAAAATGCATTAGACTTTTATTTTATGTTCATGAACAACTTATAGTAGCATGATGATAGTAGGAATGTTTTAGAAAACTCAAGATCTATTTTATTTTCAACAAAAATCATTTTTGAAAATCCTGATGAAAATAGAATCATATTTAGAAAAGTTTTTTTCAACTTCAAAATGTGTATTTTTCATTTAAAATAAAGGGCTTAGGGTATAGATACATAAATGAAAGATTTTGATGAGTAAGTTTAGATCTATGAGTTTATAGTTACTACCATGGGTTTCTTTTAGATTTATGTTCATATTAAGTGTAGATCTTGGTTTGAACTCAAACAAAAATAATGAAATTCGTATTTTAGCAAGACCCTATTTAAAAACCACTTTCCAAGTGTCAAAATGAAAATTTTACTTGAGATAATGAAGGTTTAATGTATGTATATCATTGAGGCTTCTTTTTACAAGAATCAAAGGTGATTTTCAAAAGTTATTTTCAAAATAAAAATCTGATTTTGGGATTTAGGTCAAGACATATTTTAAAAACATGTTTTCCAACTCAAAAATGAAGTTTTTATTCAAGATATGAAGGGCTCTTAAGATATGATATGTAAGGAATGGATTTTCATAAGTTTAGATAGATTTTATCAAAAGATATGTCCAAAAATGAATTTTGTAAATTCGGATCTCAACTAAGACCAATTTTTAAAACCCATTTGTCAACTCCAAAACTCATGTTTCATGTGAAGAATGAAGGGTATAGGCAATAGGTATCCTTAAGTAGTGATTTTTGTAAGTTGAAATGAGTTTGAATGAGAGTAATGTGTAAAACAAGAAGTGGAATCAAAATGGAAAATTTTAAGTTAGTGTTCAACTTGTAAAATTCGTAACTTTGGATGATGCTAATATAAACACCTAGTATTTAAGCTCAAAATGAATGTTTTATGTGTTAAATGAAGTCCTTAGGTAATTGATATAGTAAAGCCTTAAATTTTGATGCATTATACAAGTTTTCTCAAAGGAATCATTCAAAAGTGGATTTTCTAAAATTCGGATTTTTGAGTAAATCCTATTTGAAAACATATTTACAAACTGTGAAATGCAAATTTTTATATAAAAATAAAGTCCTTAGTGGTTATGTATGGTTGAGCCTTAATTTCCTAAATATCAAATGATTTTTACTTAAAGAAATCACTCAACAACTAATTTTTACAAAATTCGGATTTTGGAATCAACCCCACTTGAAAACATGTTTACAAAGTGTAAAATGGAAATTTTTATGTAAAAATGAAGGTCATAAGTAATAGATATAATGAAGACTCAATTTTGGCAAGGATAATCATATTTTCTTAAGAAATAAATCCAAAACAAATGGAAATGATCAAAGTTAGAAAACTAGATTTTTCATAAGTAGTTGTTATTATGGTCTTGCAAAATAAAAAGTTATAAAATTTTCTTTTAGCAAAAATCATCAAGATCATGCATACATTAAGCTCAAATCATGTCATTCATGTTAGGAAATCATTCATATTGCATGTATAGCTAATCTATATAGTATGAACATTTCAAACATTTATAAAACTATTTTTCGGAATTGAAATTTGCTACTGTTCTGATCTGATCTGATCTAACCTTTTCGACACTCCAAATTTTTCAAAACTTAATTATAATATTAGAAATAGATATATCTTTCGAAGTAGATAGAAATCGATATATAATTTGCGAGATTCCAAGTTAAAATAACCAAGTTATGGCGGTTTTAAGTTGGAATTCCCGCTTCGGACGAGAATTACAAATTTGATAGTTTGTATGAGATAACTTGGATTAGTTAAGTGACGAAATACTTATTAGGGTATTTCTTCATTTTTAGGTAATCCCGAATTCGACGATTTCTTACCACCTGATTACTTGTACAAAAAGACCGGTGATCCAATGGCCGAGTGAGTATTACTTCCGATTTCATTTATTGTATGTGATTGTAATAATAGTTGCACTAGATAATTGGTAAAGATAAAATGGATATGTATGATGGGGACGAATGGGGATTATGTATGCTTGTTGTTGATATGAGAAATGGAATGTAAGAATATCGAAGCCGAGTGATTAATTATTGCTTGTATAGATGAATTAGAATTGATTGTCTGCGATTATTGATTGATCGCCTAAAAGAATTGGTATAATTGATTATTCAAAAGTGAAGATAAAATTGAACTCATTCATATCATGATGGGGATGGAGCATTAGCATTTGTTGGTTTATCGTTGTCCTTAAACGAATTATTGAGTTGGTTTATCGTTGTTCGTTAAACGAATATGAGTTGGTTAATCATGATCCATAAAATAAATTTATAGTTCAGTTGATCGTAAACTTAAACGGCGTCGTACCGCAGGATTCGTTAATCTGCTAACCCGGGATGGAGGGCGCAAGTCCATCCACATATGATTTCCGGCAGGTCATATGTTTGTTGAATTCATGTGTTTGATGCATATCACTTATCTGACTAATCACTTAATTGTATGATGTGTTATAAATGCAATCCTGGAAGTTCTTACTCACTAAGCTAGTGTAGCTTATATCCCAATAGATGTTGGATTAAACAGGTTATCTCAAGAATGCTAAGTGGGGACCGAGATGATTGAAGCTAGGAATGACTTTGGGATTCCGGCAAGGAATAAGAGTGTTTGAAGTTATCAGCTAGGTTTTTATGAATTGCCTTGTAATAGTTTTATGTAGTGGAATCTTTGATGAATGTAATTGAAGTATAATGATTTGTATTTGGAGTATATTAAATTGAAATTCCTTTACATTGTTACTCAAGTTATATCAACATAAAATGTATTACTCCGATGAGTCTCCCCCATGTGTTAGACGCTTTGTACATAGTATGGAAGCCTTCGCGTGACTGAGGTGGTCATTCTTAGGTTTTAATATTATGTACGGTGGACTGCCACGTTTAGGGTATCCTTCGGGGCGTGACAATGCATCACTTCTTAAACCTCCTCCCCTCTACCGTAACATGACTTGGATTGGTGATGCCTACACATAAGAAACTTCTTAGTTCCTAATGTAATATGATGCCCTAGAAAAAAGAGTTAACTTGATGATGTAAATTTAATCAAACCAGATATCTGTGTTGTTCAAATGTTTCATGAGATCGAGATACGACATGTGTAATTGTTGGCTCACTTTGTACAGACATCCCTCAATTGTGTTTTGGGCATGTCCGTAATGGACATTTTCGACTTTCTCTCCAATTTGAGTCAAAGAGCACGTGTGTGTCCGACCCTGGTGTACAACACCCTCGTTGTGCCACACATGCATTACCACCTTGCTATCTAATTTGACATGCAAATCCCGGAGACATCCATCCAAATTTACACGTGAGTGGAGGTGGT
This sequence comes from Combretum micranthum, assembly GCA_024138025.1. Lineage (NCBI taxonomy): Eukaryota > Viridiplantae > Streptophyta > Magnoliopsida > Myrtales > Combretaceae > Combretum > Combretum micranthum. Next base: position 13,487 of record JAMXBD010003372.1, on the reverse strand, counting down.
GCCTTTGTAAGCCTCCTTATGGATGTATTCTAACATGTTAAAAACAATTGCTATCTAAGAACATCCTTCAAAGGAATAGAGTTAAGTTTATAAATGCTAAAGTTAATACCTAATTCTTTTAGATTCCCCTTCCCTATTCAATTGGTTTATCCTCTATTGTTACCCCACTCATTGTAGCGGTACTTATGCTCTATTCATCAAAACAACTAAACTTATTTGATTAACCAAACTCTATTAATAAAAAATCTAAGAACATCATTAAAAGGACACGTCGTACCTTGATTGGATGTATACAACTTGGACAACCCCTTGTGTTATGATTTTGTTTTCTTGGTTGACAAGTCATAACTTTGGACGATTTTTTGTATGATTCCCTTCCTTTGCCCTTTTCTATATTGTGATCTCTTTTGGGCCTACCAAGCATCCTTTTGGAATCAGACCTAGCATAGTCTCCATTATAGTTTTGTCCCAAAACTTTGCACTCGGAATGGGCATCATTTTATGCTCATATGTTTTCCTGTACTTCTCAAGAGTGTAGCAATTACTAACAAAATCCTTAATTCTCTTACCCAAATATAGTATACACGAACATGCATGAGTACATGGAATCCCCATGAGACCCCATGAATTGCATGTACACGTTTTATTTTTCAAGTCAAATGCATATGCGTCATCTAACTGTATGACCTCGAATTCTATATGGACATTCGGCTGGGGATGGTAGTTGAACCTTGCTTTCTTTTTCCTTTCAATTCATTGGCATTCGTGGAGTGAAGTGCTGACACCACTTCCCTAGCCCATTTGACCATGATATCAACAATATTAAGCTGGCCTTTTGAGGCCTTTCGTAATGTGCTTGCATAGTCCCACAACCTATCAATCTCTAAATCGAATCTCCCATTGATAAGCTTTATTGTGTATTCATTTGCCTACTTACTTTGACTCTGTTTCATGTTAACTAGCAACTCCTCCTTTACTTGCTTCTTCATTTCCACAGCTGACATCTTTGGCATGATTAGAATCCTTGAAAGGAAATGCTTCCCAAAAACCTTATATGTGACACAACTATTCCCCAAAGATGGTCGATAGAATTCATTGTGTTAATTTTTAAATGTTTTGACCACAAAGTCCCTTGTCTTTGATTCATAAGAGGTATATATGGTGAATGGACATCCTTCATTTTTGCATTTGTATTGAATCCTCCGATTGTCATTTAGAGTTAACCTTAACTCAACTAACATGGACGGAGAACCTGTTCATCGCCTCTTTGAACTATTGTTTACTTAAAAAGACCATTCGAACACATAAATGGGGGCTGGTACTCTCGGATTAAAGTGATCCTTTGTTCTAACTCGCCTGTAAGGCTTCACATCATTTTCATCATCATCCTCCTTAGAACTATAGCGGAAATTGCCCTCATCTATAGAAAAGGGATTGTCCTCCTTACCCTTAGAAGCACTTACCCCTTCTAATGTCTTCATGTTCTTCACTCCCTTGATTTGACTTTGCTAACTACTCTTGCTAACCCTCAAACATTATGTCAGCATCTATATGGAAATCCTTAATGGTACAAGAGCCTTTGTTTGCAAGGAATGTCTTTTTCTTCTTTCTTGTAGCCATAACTTCTTCATCATCATCATTAGACAAACAACCCACCTCAACTACCTCTTCCTCCTCATCAGAGTCTGAATTGTGCTTTGGACTAGCTTCTATTTCAACAAACTCTTTGCTATTTCATCCAAGGGTATGCTCTATATAAAGATAGTCATTGCCACTCCCTCTTAGAATTATAATTATTGTGTTGCAGGAGGCATTCTCTTCAAACCACAAGCTAAATAAATCATCTGCAATAATTTTGACAGGGATTAGAAAAAAGATCTCTTCGATGTTAACAAAATAAAAATCTCTAAGGAAACGAAAGAAAACCTCCTTACCAATGTTGCTAGGAACAACCATCTAACATATTTGCTTACCACCAGTGTATTGTCTACTACCACCTTCCTCTTCAAAATACCTTCCAACATGTAACATAAGGTTAACCTTGCATGTAAAAAAACAAAAAAAGCACTTTAGACCACTATAAAGTATTACCATCCGATCTTATCATGTGCAAAGGACAACTAACAACATCCACACTCACTAAGAGACAACTACAAGCTTCATCGCACATGAACTACTAAACGACTAAAATGAAAAGGGTATTTTCTTGTGTAACCTACTACACGGTCGTACACAAGCACAAGCAAAATTAGTACAAAAAAGATGATGTGTTCTTAGCACTATTTGCCCATATGTGTTATCATAGCTAAATGATGAAATATCAAAACACGTGGGTAAGGTAAAAACAATAAATTATTGAAAAAGTTATGTTCCACTTGCATAGCATCTTGAGACGTCATTTTCAAAATTTAAATCCTTTTAGACTGGTCGTTTAGTGTGATGGAATGCATGGTGTTGTCGTCTTCTGGATACTATTATTATCTTCTTTGACGATTTAGGTTTCACTTCCATTAGGGTTTGAACAAGTGAGGGTATTATAGTAATTGCTCAATGGGTTTTACTTAGGTCAGGTTTAGGGTTTCAAACTTTCAACAAATTTAGGGTTAATAAAAAAATTTCTTGGGTTTCACTGTGCATGATTTCCCCCCAGGCCTTCACGTTTTCTTTCTATCTTAGTTGCTATGTATGAATTTCTTACTCTTCATATCTTGTTTTTTATTTACATATTTCTCTAATTTCTCCTCACTTTAGTTAAGCTTTCACACTTGTTTTTTACTCTAACAATGATTACACAATTTTTAATTATTTTTTAGGTAGAAATGTTTCGACATTGGTTGTGTCTTCAAATTTTAATAAACACGTGTCATGCACATATTGGTTGTCTGTGCTACATAGACAAACAAACTTAACGAAGTTAATTGATATATCATTTGTAGCCATGAAAAGTTAAAATAGGTAGTAAATTGAACACTTAGAAGTTTATATACCTGATTGTATTTTCCTGCAAAGGTGAGTTACTAAATTCAACATTTTCCCTTTAGTAATTATACAGATTCATATTATTAGTTAAATTTGAAAAAAAAATAGGATGTCTGTAATATTTATTTATTTATTTTAATATTACAAACACTCCACTTGATATATATATATATAATAGTAGAAGGATGGGAAAAGAGATGAACATATGGGATAGATGGATGTAGATTGAGTGAATGGGGCCTAATAACCAAACGCATTGGTTTTCCGCTCGTTGGACCCAGTCCAACTTAACCTGCCAAAAAGCCTACAGGAGCAGTACAATTTCGCTCTCACCCAAAATGCCCTGCAGGTCCGATATATAAATACAAAACCACACCTTATCCAACCCTAGCTAGGGTTTTTATAATCACACCCCGCACGATATCGCTCAAACGCTAGACTACCAAGATGCCGGCTGGACATGGAGTTCGATCTCGGACCAGAGATCTGTTCTCGAGACCGTTCAGAAAGAAGGGTTACATTCCATTGACGACGTACTTGAGGACTTACAAGATTGGTGACTACGTCGACATTAAAGTAAATGGTGCCATTCATAAGGGTATGCCGCATAAATTCTATCATGGGCGCACTGGTCGCGTGTGGAACGTCACCAAACGTGCCATTGGCGTCGAGATCAATAAGCAGGTATTATTATTATTATTATTATCGTAAACAACTTCAGTATATTTGAATCGGTTTATGTAGAAATTGAATATATATCTGTATGTTTTAATTTTGGTGAATTTATGTTTATGTTGGATAGTTGTATGATTTTACGTTCAATTTAGTGCTTCACGCTTTTTTTCTTTTGTTTGATCATGTCGATTCTAATAGTTATGCGTGATGTGCTGTGTTGTTTTATGGGCTGTGTAAAATGATTAATATTTTCCCGTAATTTTACTTGAAGTAATGACAAACCTGCACAAGAATTAAACCTTCTTAAGATTGTGTTTAAGCTATGAAAATTATAGTGATAATTATCATGAGTTAGATGATGACGTGTTCGTGTTCACTTGGGCGATTCTTGTTCTTGGATGCAATTTATACGGACGTTTGGACGTGATAATATGTTGCAATTTGATAATGGTCTGGATGGTGAAGCTGGTCCGAGAAATATGTCTTCATTTGGCGGACTTGTATTATTGATTCGGTTTTTCTCCTAATCACACCCTTGTGCAAGTGAATTGGAATTTCCAAATGCATATTCCGAGTTGTTTTTTTTCCTTAAGAGAATGAATTTGATCGCCTGTTTGGATTGTCTTTTGATATCATTTTCAAACTGAACCGATGCAGATGCAATACAGATGAAAAAACCGACCGATTTTCATAAATTGACAAAACCGAACCAATATTGAATCGATACTGAACTAATATAAATCCGATACAGATAATGGGTGTAGATGTGGCCTTTGTATGGGTGTTATCCTCCTCTGCTTATCTGATATCTCAATGTTTGTGCATCAGTTTTGAAGCTTTGCGATATCTTCTTATTCTTGTGGGCTTTCTGTTTTCTTTGGCATTATTTTCTTAAACCTTTATGCCTTTATTTATATTCGTGGGTGCTTTCTGTTTTCTTCAACTAGCTTTGATGCCTTCAATTATATTTAATTCTTCTCAGCAGATCTTTTTCTCATTCTATCGCATAGTGATGAAATGCATTTATTTTTCCTATCTTTGGTAGTATCCATTTTCACATATTGTATGTTTTTATCCTCATTTTTTATTGCCATACCCTTTTTTTTTTTTTAAAGAATTTTGTTGCTGCCTAGCTTCCTGCAGTAGTCTAACTTGCCATGATTCGTGTTGATGTTTTAGGTGGGTAATAGAATCATCAGGAAAAGAATCCATGTACGAATTGAGCACGTGCAGCCTTCTAGGTGCAATGAGGATTTCCGTTTGAGAAAGATCAAGAATGATAAACTGAAAGCTGAGGCTAAGGCCAGAGGTGAGACCATTAGCACAAAGAGGCAGCCAGAGGGTCCTAAGCCAGGTTTCATGGTGGAAGGTGCTACCTTGGAAACAGTTACCCCCATTCCTTATGATGTGGTTAACGATCTCAAGGGCGGTTACTAATCCTGCTGGTTTTGTGCTTTGGCCTTTTTGTTTATGATAAAACTTTATGGTGAGTTTAGCTTTCAAAATATTTTGTTTTCTTTTACTCATGAGTAGTTATTTGTATTCCAGGACAAGCTGACACTCTTCAGCTCTATCGTGTAATAGCAGATCTCCAACCATATTTATCTTATAGATTTAGCAAATAGTCACACCTTTAGGGCGGGCTATATTATAATTGGGTTGGAAAGATTGAATTTGTGTCTGATTGACCAGCATAAATAGTTATAAATATCTTAAGTCTAAAGTTATAAGGGTATATTTGGATTGTCGGATTTTCATCTGTATCGTATTAATTTAGTCAGTTTATGAGTAAAACTGTCAATTTTTTATTTGTATTTGTTTTTTGATAAATATCTTTTTGAAACCGATAAAAAATATGATGCCAAAATGGTACGATGAAACAAACAGACCCTATAGCAGCTGGACTTTAGTATCATTGAAGAATGCCTTTTGAGTTTTTAAGTATGTAGCAATTTCTTTATAATTTTGTTCATATTTAATGCTAAGGATCTTGTTTAGGGTTTCTAAGTATCATGTTTGCATTTTAAGGGATTTTTATTTTTAAGGAACTTTCAACTTTATCGTTAAGTCTTAAAAAGTAATTTTAACATTTATTTATATTATTTTAGGCATTCATGATAAAAATTATACACAAACAAACATTAAAAATAATATATATATTATGTGTTTTAAGTTGAGGCCCTTAATTTTTTTGAGAATTGGGCTTTAATGTTGGGGCAACTTATGTCTTGGTATTTAGCATTAAAAGGTGTGTTAAAATTGGTCCAATCTAAAATCCTAGCATTGAGGTTTCTATTTATCTATAAGTAGATTCGTGCCATGCTTTGGTAAATTTTTGTCTTCATCAATAGAACTAGCTTGTTGGTAAATTTTTGTCTTCATCAATAGATCTTGCTTCTTGAAGGATATGCAAACTAATTTGGTTTACATACTGCAACTTATAAGTATTGAGTTGTCACTAAAGATATGATATCTCTAGAGTTAAGGGTGGTTTATTTTGATTTAAATTATTGTTTATGGTTTTACCATAATTTTGAAGTGGAGGAATACATTGTGGTTATGTACCATCATCAAATGGCTCCTTTAGCATGGTTGAAAAATAGTTGAGATAGGATGTATATAGAAGTAAATGCAAAATTTATTGAACTTTATAATATAGAACAATGAGACTATACCATAAAGACATGGTCTTTAGACGATGTGATTTTGTTAACAATGGATCAAACTCTAGAAGTAATTTAATGAATTTGTGATTTTCCATGGCAATGTTTACAAGAAGAGGGCCATATTGTTCTAATGCACGATGGCCTTTCAATGGCCTTTGATGGTCTTGAGATTGATTGTAGAAAAAGGGTTTGTGTAATGTGTTATTAAACAAAATGGAATCGACATTTCTTCTTTGAGGTAGAATTATTGCTACTTGCATTTAGTAGCATTATATTGATAGACCAAAACATTGAGAAGTTAAGATGAACATGGTCCAAAGTAAAAAATGGAGGTCATGTTATTGATGTTAATGGTTAATGGTGTGGTGATGCTAGGCTTGGGATGGTTGCTAGACTAGGTAAATATGTTTTGCAACATGAGCATAATTGTGCAAGTACATGTGCTTGGTAGTGCAAAGAAAGTGAAAATGAGGATATGCAGGTCGAGTCTAAACCGAGACCTAGGTACCAAGTGGGTATAAAAAGGAGCTCATGGATTCATTGCAATATGCAGTCTATAAATAATGACGGGGTTAGAGAGTGGGGATGGAGAGATTGAGAGGAGAGAGAGAGAGAGAGAGAGAGAGCAAATTGCAAATTACCTCCTCCCCTAAAACTTTTGACTAGGTGCTTTTCTTTTGAACTTTCAAAATATACTTTTGGATTTCTTGAATTTTCAATAATTGATATAGTTAAGGACAATTACCATTTTTCATTAATGGGGGAGAATTGCAAATTACCCTTTTTAAACTTCAGCTTTCACCTATATGTAGATTTAACTCCAAACTTTCAAAGTACATTTTGTTTTTCTAATGAAAAATGCTAATCTTCCTTAACGATGTCAATTGTTAAAAGTTTACTAAGTCAAAAAGTGCATTGAAAGGATGAATTCGCACCAAGATGAAAGTTTTGGGGGTAATTTGTGATTTCCCCTTATATATATGACATGAAAGAACTTGTCTTGGTATCATTTGTTTTCCTCGAAAGAAGTGAATTTAAAAATAGTGGACATTATAGTAATTTAAATCATGAAAACGTGTTAAGTTGAGGCATAATTTAGAAGAATCTCTACTAAGGTTTTTAACATTCTGCTTTTAGGTCATGAAGGCCAAAAATACATGTTCAAATTGTAGAAGATAGTTGAATTCAAAATTTGAATATTAAAAATTTGTAAATGGTCATTTTGATAATTGGACTATTAGCTCAATTTAATGCCATAGATAAGTCCTTTCAGTTAGTGGTAGAGCTTAGAAAACTAGGTCCAAAAAAGGGATGTCATAGAGAGATTTGACTTGGTAGGCTTGGAATAAGGATAGTTGGAATGGTTTATTCTGCTTTTGGCCTTACTAAGTTGTCTCTCATATGAAAAGTAGAATCTAAAAATATTTTTCTAGGCCAATTTGAGTTTTGTTTGAATAAAATATGTCTTATATAGACTAATATAAGCCTTAAGCCATTTTATTTTAACCCCTTAAGCTCTCTTCAACCCCATTTGCAAGTTTAGCCCACTATTAAAGAAAAGAACGTTCTAATTTTACCCGTTGAATCTTCAGGAATGATCTAATGACTAGCATCAACTTTTAGCATCTATAAATAGAAGACTTCTTTTTTCATTTGATGTCATTCTATGTATTACTGAGATTGAGAGTAACATGAAAGTCTATTGAAACATCTCTGAAAAAAGATCAAAGCCTCCACTTAGCAAAGAATGATCAATGTATTTGATTAGATTTTCTATCTTGAGAAATTGGGTTTGCCCATTCCTCGTCCTCCATCTCTATCTATGGCATCTACACATGTATCATTATTGTAAGATTCCTCCTGGGTTGATCAGCACACTTATTGCACGTGATCAACCAATTTTAGTAACCCTACCACACAAAATTGAAAGAAGATGATACATTTTTGATAAATTTTGGTAGCATAATGTACTATAAAGTTGGACAATTTCACATGTTTTCCTCTCCACATTTTATGCGATACACATTCTCTTTGCTCTTACATTCTTACTTGCTTAATTTGTAAATTTTGTTATAGGCAAGTATACCTATCATTCATAGCATAGATGATAAGAATACGATTGTCCCGTAAGGATCGATTAATTACGAGTAACGAAATCTTCTTCTATTATCTAGTTATCTATTACTAATATCTCTATGTTTAATCTTTATTTTTATACTCTCAAGACAACACATCAACAAGTTATGAAAATCCAATATTATTCAAACTCATGTAAACAACAATTTCACCATAAGAATGTCACTATAATTTATTTCAAAAGATAATTTTAATGATTATTCATATCCAATTAATCCATAAGATTCCTAGGACTGATTATTATCCCTTTCAAGACAACTAATCCCTAATCTCTTACATCCACCTATTAGAAAATCTTCTAATTAGTAACAATTCAAGGATTGCATTATTGAACTATGAATCTTTTACAAAAGTTAAATTCAACATGGAAGACTCTTGTATTAATATGTCTGGCAATTCAAACAAGCCTTTCCAATTATAATAGATATACTCAAATATGCAATTTCTCAACCAACATATATGAAATCAATCATAAAATCAATATTCTAAACATATCAATCTATGAAACAACACGAAACTCATAATCAAACTTAAAAAAATATGAAATTTCATTAAACTCAAAATAAGCACATAACATACAGTAATATCTTAGGTTCTTGTTGTTTAGACGATAAATTCCTACTCTTCCATTATAATACTATCTAGCATACCATGCATCTTTGAAAAACTATACAGTAATGGAAAAAGTACACTTGAATGAACAATCTTGAACTATCTTTCTTGAATTCTTGCTTTGTTTCTTCTTGAGTGCTCTGTTTTTCTTCTCTCCAAGAATCTAATCTATGTTTTAATGTGGGGAAATTAATGATCTACTTATGTTCTGTTTTTCACCTCTAAAAACACATATATATACTTGGTAAAAGTTGAAGTTATCCTTAAGTTTTAGGTAAGTCTCATTTTTTGGATATATATATATTTATGATTGATGAAGTTTTCGAAAAGTACATGAGGTGAACATAGCATTCCCTATTCAGTCGTGCATCTCTCGGGTAGTTAATTGTTGAATTCATCACACTTGAGAAGGAACATGGCATATGCACGACTTGATCTATCCAACTGTACTTCTCATTGATCATCCATATGCCTTAACTTTAGCACAACATAGTTGGAACACATGGCTCTTAATGCCTCATGCTTCTCTATGACCCTTCAATGGCAAAAACCCAGAATTACATGATAGAAGCATGGTCATTCCTATCTCATTGTGCTTCTTTCTAACTTCAATCTTAATACGTAAATAGGAAGCACAATGGAAGCATGACTTCGTTCTTCAGTTTTCAAGGAATACGGTGGAAACACGAGTGATTGCATTCAGTCGTTTTTCTCGCTGACTTTTGCTTTTCAAGCATTATTCAAAATTTGATGGAAACACGAGTGAAACATGGCTAAATATAATTTCTTGTGTTTGTCTCTAATCTTTGGTTCTTTGAAAATAATCCCAATCTAATAGGAGAATGGGGGAAACACAATTGATTACATCCTCTTGTGTTCGTCTTAATTCTTTGACATTTCTTCACTTTTAACTTCAAATTTGATAAAACTTGATCAAACTCATTCCAAAGCTCTTTTCCTTTCAAAAACAGAAAATTGACCAAGTTAAGTATAAAATGTAAACAATCATATATATAATTTACTACAATCTAGCCTATTAAATATAGAATAAAACACTCGTATTAGTTCTCAAATATTTATACATGTGGAACACACGTTTGGAAAAAAAATATCTTAAATCGTGTTGTGATTAACGATTATGTGTAGTTATGATTTTTTTTCGTCTTACTAATTGTTTTGTACAAGATAATCTACCATTTTTTTTCCTTGTACTTATATTAAATCACATGAAATATAATGGCAACATTCTTCCATAGTGGATTGAGTGGTTCGAAAAAAAAAAAAAAAACAAAAACAAATCATGAACGAGAAAGGTCTGGGAAAAAGCAAGGTAATAAAATTGGAGCATGCTATTTATGTGAACAAGTAATTCCAATACTATGACTTCAACAAGTTTTCGTGCAGGTGGCTTAGTTTCAAGGATGTATTACTCGACTCACGAGACTAAGAAGTGAAGGAAATATAACAAGAGGAAGGTAATGAGGATGAATGAAGCCAATATAGTAGCCTATGGCAGCCATGCATTACGGAGGCTCTCTTGACTCCTAAAATTTTAGATTTTATTAAACATTTTCAAAAAGTGATAGGGACAGATGGGAAGATACAAGGTATTGCGATTACTACAACTCAAGTTATGCTTGAAAGATGGGCAGTCAGTATGGAAATTTAGCAAAGCATATATGCTCACAACAATCGACAAAGTATAGGATAGACCCATCATAGTTTGTGTCGATTGAGCAGTTGCTGCCTTTTTCCATTACTACGAGCAGCAGAAGTAAAAAAAGGGTTATGGCAAATTATTTTTGGTATAAATCTCTCTTTCTATGCTAGTGAACATCCCAACCTTAAATATGTAACATAAGAATGCCTCAACCCTAAGCGCATGTACATGCAATGGTGTGTCTATACCAGATGATAGTTTGTTATACCTAACTTGCTGTTACATTCCTATCTTAGCAAATAAAAAATATACCATGTATTATTATTTTGATTTCACTTATTTTATATTTTTTTTTGTAAGTAATAATAAATAACACATAATATGTTGTTTTTGTTGAGAAAATAATGTGACAACAAGGCAAGCTAGAGCTAATCTATAAGTTCCAAGCACTCAACACATGTGTGCCCATTCAATTTGGCATTTGGTCAATCACTTGGTAGGAATATTTGTTTTGACTACATATAGTTTGGAAAATGGACGGCTGACACAACAACAAAAATATATTTATAGAATTATTAGTTATCCAATACAATATAACTTGACTAAGAATATTTTTTCAATAGATTTCGATAACATAGCTACTAACACTATTGATATATTGGAACTACATGAGTTATGTTAGCCTATGCTAAGTAAATTTTTTTCTTCACACTAGATGTGCATGTCATATTTTAATTGTGCGTGTAAAAAATGGTATAGGCACATTGGATAATGAATACTTACTAATCAAACAAGAGGTTAACTACAAGATAGATCACTAGTCGATTAATAAAGCTTTGTGTAAATTCTGCATAGATGGCTGAATAAGACCTAAGAAATTAAAAAAAAGATGTGTATTATACAAGGAATTCAACCTAGGAACTTCTGAATGGTACATTTGATTATAATGATGCATCATGCAATTTTGCTAAGATACACATTCTGAATATACTGTTATGTTAGAAAAAAAGCACCACCAGGTCCATATTGGAGCGGGCACAGTATGAATAAGCTTCACTTGTTGATAATGGAAAAAAAAAAAAAGTTTCTTTGCTTAGGAAAACCTCCTTTTATAATCAATGAAGAAAAATAAATCTAACTGGCTATTTAGGGAGGCCAATTTATATGTTTTCCAAAAGTTCCAACTTAACTTAAATCCTTTAGGTGTTGAACCTGTATGTTTAATGTGAATTTTGATGAGATAATATGGTGTATAATAAACCATTCAGTTATGGCAAGTACACTTAATTAGTCAGATGCATGATGGATAATATGTGTATATTGTGTGTTTTTATGGAGATTATGTAGGTTTTTAGTAAGAACAAAAAAATGATGAACAGCTCTAGTCGAAGGTCAAGTCGAAAGTTAGACTGCTTCATTAACTAAGGCATGGCAAACTTAAGACTAAAGCTCGACAAGCTGAAAAATGCAAAATTATTAGTTGAGGGTCAGGTTGAGGACTAGACGAGTCTACTCCTTAAGGTGTGACAAGCTTAAAGTCTAAAGCTCGACAAATTAAAAAATGCACAGTCTAGGTCAAGGGTCACGTTGAGGGCCCGATGTGTTGATCAGTTAGGATGCGACAAGCTCAAAGTCTAAAGCTTGACAAGTTCTAACATGCCGAGTGCTTGGTTGTGGGTCACGTCGAGGGCTCGATAGGTCCAGTGGTTAAGGCGCGATAAGTTTAAGACTAAGACTCAACAAGTTCAAACATACACAGCTCTAGTCAAGGGTCAAAACCAAGATTCGACGAATGTAAGGTGCGACAAGTTTGAGACACGGCAAGTTTGAATTCAAGGCTTGATGGAGTGCATATGAGCACAACCTTGGTTGAGGGCAAAAATGAGGTGCGAAACTTTGAGGCGTGACAACATTAGGGCGCAACAATTTAAATGAATGAGCCAATGTGGCAAAAAAGCCGTTGAAGTGCATTTAATGCTTGGTAACTTAAAGACGTTATCACTAATGGACATTTGAATTTTTGAAGGCTATAAAAAAGAGAAGTGTAAAAGTGAAAAAGTGAATTTATTTGTGAACAAACAAATCTTTAATTTTCTTGCTCCTTTGTTCATTAACTTATAAATATTTGGAAAGAGAAAGAATTCTTGTATCTGCTATCTATCAGTGAGCATCTAGAGAAAGAAAGGAAATATTTTATTTCCTGAGTATTGTAAAAATCATGCATTGCTCATCTTGAGCATGTTTATTTGATTATAAATAAAGTGGTGGTAAAGTCTTCTATCGGAGGCATTGATGGATTGTGGAGAGTAGGAAGTGGGCCGAAGTCCATGTTGAAATATAAACTAAAATTTTCTATCCCTGTTTCTATTATATTTCATATTGTAATTTACTATTTGTAGATCCGTTGCTATTAAAGTTAATTTTGATATGCTGTATTAAAATTATTGTTTTGAAATTGTCAAGGAAAATGCTCAATTCATCCAACCCCCACCCCACCCCCCCCACCCCCAACCCACCCCACCTAACTCACCTAACCACCCCCCCGCCTCCTCCGCCCGGCGCGCGAGTATTTATAGTGTATTTTCACATTTCATTAGGTGCTTGAATTAATTTGTTAAATACTTAAACATGAACTTCAATTTTCTAACTAAAATTAATCTACATATTAAAATTTACATCAAAAGAACCATGGTGGTTTGGTTTTAACAGTAGATACATAGGTACCTTTGGAACAACCTTTCAAAATTTGTAAAAAAAAA